>SNQJ01S0047215.1:66836-97115 GCA_010110895.2 Picea sitchensis | reverse complement strand
GACTATTTTGAGTGACATTCATCGGTGTTGTGCCAAGGGATTTTGTGGAAATCACACCATTTTCCGGTGTCCTTCTTTGTCTTCCCATGACCCTTCTTTTCCTGTGGCTTGGACTGGTTTTCGGGAGACTATTTTTTAGGGTCGTCTTTTTCATACTTTGGTTGTTACGTATTTTCGGACCCGAACTCCCATTTTTTCTGGTGCTTAAATTTCTGCTCGATTTTAACATCATATCGATAAGCAACATTGAGTGATGAGATGTCCAAAAAATCCATTTTAGTTTGGATGTATCTATGTAGAGCCTCACGGTATTTCAGAACCAAATGTCCTTCAGAGTATTTGATACCCAACTTGGTGCACAAGGTATGGAAAGTATTGGTGAACTCCAGAACTGCTTGGCCCCTCTCTTGTCGTAGTGTGGTCCATCTCATGTATTGGTCCTCATAGTTGCCAATAATATAATATTGTTCATTTACTGCATCCACAAAAGCATCCCAAGTGGGCTCGACCCCATATATTCCATACTCTTTTGTGGAACTTTTCTCTGAGTATGTTTCCCACCAATGTTTGACATGGGGGATAGCTTTAAGGAGTGCGAAGGTGATCTTTTCCCTTTCGGAAAAATGGTGAACAAAGAAATAACTATCTAGCAAATTTAACCATTTGTCTAGGTCATCCGCATCTATCTGACCTTCAAATATGGGAATATCAAAATTAACCTGTACCTTGAAAGGAGAGGTTCTTCCCAAGTGGTTGTTTGATGAAGATGTGTTGCTATCGGTAGGTGTTGAAGGATGTGGGAAAAATTCTCCATCATTTCGTCCCTTTGTCACGTGAGATATTGCTCAAGAAACAGATTGATAAAATCGTCTTCTCTGTCATTTTTATTTTCTTCCGCCATTGAGGGTTTCTTGGGTGTGAGAGAGTGGTTATCCTCAAGAGAGACAAGCTTGAGACCCAACTTGCTATACTCGGACCTCGTCGGGGACATGCACTGAAAAACGATCAAGAGCAGCCTGCTCTGATACCATTGATCCGGATTTTATGAGCAGAATGAAATGACTACAGATTATTAATAGGTTCTTAACACAAACTAACAGAGATACAGTGAAAATGGTTTTCTATTCAATAACGAAATAAGCTGAAACTGTAAAATGCAGCAGAAACAAGCTTGCTGGAATGGTGGCGGCTTATCTCTGAGAAGAGATGTGACTGTTGCGCTCATTCGCAAGAAGATGATTACAATGAGGCTCTGAAGGAATTTTTACAATAAGCAGGAATGCCAAAAACCCTAGACATCCAAAAACCTAACCCTAGGAGATGAAGCGCCAAAAGTCATGTTGGCCCCGTTTGGGTAAGTTAGTACATCAACTTCCCGGGGTCGTAACATTTTCATACGATCTCCGTTTTAGGCGTATGATAGCCCATTGGAAAGGTATCATCGAGAAGATTCATTTTAGGTACGATATTGAAGGAACTTCTATACTGAAAATCTGTTTTCCCAAAAAACATCGTTTAGGGCCTCAAAACGGCTCTGGAAGTGAAAACTGTTAAAAATAGTAAATTACCAAAATTGCAAGAAAATTGTCTTGATCCAGTTGGAAAAGGTGGGTGGCCACTGGTATCCACCTGGATCACTCACTGGAGGGTCAGGACCAATATCCATACCTAGCCTACTATTCATCAGAGTCCATTTCTTTAGTGAGCACCCCAAGTTGTGCTCAGTGTTGGTGGGGGTCTTAGATTTTGTAGAGTTTATGGGTATTTCATTGGACCGATTTCCTCTATTCAAATACTCCATTGATGCACCAGGTCACCTCTTACCTATTGGGAAAGTGTTGAGAAGGATCATTTTGGATGACATCTACCGGTTGTTCATATAGGTCACTTGGAAAAACCTATCAGGTGGGTTATGTTGGAAAGTGGATTTATACGCTGAGCACTATATGGAGTTGAGAGACAAACACATTGTCCAACCTCCGTATATGCGTCGTCATTGGACACATTCTCTTTGTATTTCTCTAGGATAGTTCAAAGTGGGATCGTATATACTTCAATTAAATATTGGATTTATGTGCTAAATTGTTTTTCTTGTGCATATATTTGTGTTATTTATCTCTCCATATTTTTTACATGTGGCATGGGTAAACCTAGACTCTTCAACGAGAGTGGTTTGATGATAAGATCCATGGATGGGTTATAGTGAGTGACCTATGGAAAATACTCATCCATGCAAATTGAAGTGATGGTTCATGGGTTATGAAAAATAGTTGATGGCAGAAGGAAGTGGAGAAATGATGGAAGCACAAAAATTATAACACCTAAATAAGTACTCGGTTAAGGAGTGCTTGATTTGGTTCACTGTATTTAGATCATAGAGGAATTCAGGAAAAGAAGAAGGCAATTGCTTCAAGCATCATTTTCTCGAAAATACAGTTGTAATCATGTTTATGGAGTTGTATTTTATTACATGTAAATAGGACATATGGTTGTAATACCTATTTAGGCATGCATAGCCCTGGTTTGATGGTTCACCGATAAAGCTATATGTAGACCTAGGTGATAGGGGGGCCATGTTGCATTCACGAAAACCCGATAAATGAACTTTGAGGGGTGTAGGTGAATATCCAAAGTTAATTTTAAAAGGGATAATGTTGGGATAATCTTGATTTTTCATAAAGTAGATAAGATAACCTTGATACAATCATTAATGGGTTTAATGTTGGTGGTTTACGAGCCCATGGTATTTTCCCATGGTTTTTTATGCGATAAAGCTTATTTAAAGGATTGAATAACTCCATTGTAAGATACCTCAAGAGGCTTGGTGTTTTTCTATCTTGGATATGGTCAATAAAGATATATATCTTGAGTATTGGTTTTCCCGGTAAAGGGTTTCCATGGTAATATTGGATTTACGCGTTAAATTATTTTTCTTGTGCATATATTTGTGTTATTTCGCTTTTCATATTTTTCATAGTATTTTTAGGGAGTGAGAGATCCTCTCTAGTTTCTTCAGGTACCCTAACCATATTTTCTTGGCCTTATACATGTAGGAATCCTTCATACTTTGTTCCCATACTCTCCATCCACTTCCTAGACCAATCTCCACCCAAATGGTTACTTCCTTTTTTACGATGCTCCCGTATGCTAGGGGCACTAAGAAGTATATGGATAAAAACCTTGGCTTTGATTCCATATCAATGTGGAATTGTGGGACTATCCCCACTTCCCAAATACCTTAGTGGAATTATCAGCGCACATCCCATCCCAATAGTTAGACGAGATTTCCCAGGCTGTAGCGACGGTCGACCTCTTCCAAGGAAAGAATAGTCTGCAATCTAGATCCTCCTTTAAGTCCTCCTCCGATCATTATTCTATCTTGATTTTTCTCCTCTATGTTAAGGCAGCTAGCTCTAGTAGATCTTGATATGATGTTAGGGTATCTAGCTCGAGTAGATCTTAATATGCTATCCTTTTGGGAATTCCATATTTTGGATCCAAGCACATTGTACACCCTTCTTTCATATTTTCTCTTTGTTGTTGGAGTTTTAGATTTCATGCTTTAGCTAATATCAACACTTCACTTTATGCATCTTTCTTTTTATTGGATCCATTTTTGGGCTTTTGTTGTGTATTGACATCATTGTACTTGGCAGTACCATTAACTCACATCTGTTGTCATTAGTTGGACATTAATAAAATTATCTTATCTTATATTATGTATGCATTTGGCATACAATTCAATGTTATTCACTCACCCTATTGCCATGAAATGGTACAAGTTATCAATATTTCCCTTAAAGGAGACAAGATTTGTGGGTATGATAGAGCCATAACCATGAGACTTGACAAGGAAAGAGCCAAATTCAATTATGCTCTAGTAAAATTTACAAATGATTGGACTGAATATGAGGTATTGATTGCATATGATGGTTGGAAAAATGTTAAAGGAAAGCCATTGATAAATATTATCATTGTGTCTTCTAGTGGAGTAGTCTTCCTTTTAGCTTGTAATTACTTACATCATTAAAAGACTGGTATAAATATTTCAAAACCCTTAATTAAAAACATTTAAGAGATTGGGTTGTATAATGTCATTCAATTCATCATTGGTTATCATAGTAATTGTAAGGAAACAAGAGAAATCATTGAGGATATGTACCCCCACATATTATGGTCAAGGTGTTTGATTCACCCAATGAACCTCATGATGCATGATATTATTAACATGAAGGAACATGATTATTAATGGATTGGTGCATTGAACAAGAAAACACAATGATCGAATTTATCACCAATCATAGCCATGCCCACTACATTTTATGCAATCACTCTAAGTTGGAGTTACTTAAGATGAAAATACTAGTTTTGTTAGATATTACCTCACCTTAAGGCACCTTTTGAAGGTAAGAGAGGCATTGGATAGTATGGTATCAAGTGAATCATGGTAGGATTTGAAGGGCAAGGTTGCATGTGGGTTGCATGCACATATGGTAGACATGAATTGCAGGATATGGAAGACATCGTTCTTGATGGTTAGTTTTGGGTACATAATAGGTATATTTTACAGTTGACTGTGTTGATGTTTCAAGTAGCAGTGAATGGTATTCACCTCCGGGACAACTTTTATTATAGATGAATATGCCAAGAAGTTAGAGGAAAACCCATTTGAAGAATTAAATAATCCCTAGAAGAAACATATATTGCTCCAAAAGTAAAGTCAGCTCCACAAGAAAATTACAAACATAAAATATAATTTCCAGAAAGTCAGGTCAGCCATACCTGAAAAGTCACTGGACATATTAGTATAAATAAGGGTGACACATTCCTCATTTGACACACTCTCTCATTGATCTATAACGCAATTTTGAAGGAGATATTTAGTAGCAGCTACAACTACAGGAGGAAGAAGGGTGCAGGTGGAGGGATTATCTAACTACAGGAGGAAGAAGGGTGCAGGTGGAGGGATTATCTAACTACAGGAGGAAGAAGGGTGCAGGTGGAGGGATTATCTCTTTTGGTCTTGATGGTGCGCTAGTGGAGGCTAGACACTCTAACACTCTCGCTAGGGTGTGCTACAATAGTTTTGTTGGGGGTTCTTTCTTGTTGGTTTGCTCTAGTGGATAGAGCTGGTTCATGGTTATTTTGTATTGGAAACAATATTCTCTATAAGAAACATTGTTGGGTTTTCTTCCCTTGTGAAGAAGGGTTTCCTAGGATAAACTACATCTTTATATTGCAGTATATGCTTAGCTCGGGGGAAGGAATGAGTAGGTGTCGATGGTTGGGTGGAGATTGTGCAACATCGTCTATGGTGAAACAAACATGCAAAATAAGATCAAATTGTTATGGTAAATCTAACGTTAACAACATTAATGAAAATTTAACATGGTATCAGAGTTGGTTTCCTTCAAAATAGTCTAATCACTGGAAGGAAGATCATGAAATTTGTTGCTGCAATTTTCCACTAGTTGTTGACCTTGTCAAGATCGTTGAGAAACCTATTAGAGAGTTGCAGTTGTAGTGCCAGTTTCTAGCTGCCAATCACCAGTTGCAATTTCCAGCTACCAGTTGCCAGTTGTGCAAGCCTTGAGATTAAAAGATAAGTTGAGGTACACACTTGCATATGTATAAAATTGTATCATTATGAGGTTTATTGCAGGAGAAGGGATATTTTTTCCAAGCTACAATATGTAGATCCAAGGGATCTTAGATCCAGTACATTCAGAGGAACAACACACCCTCCCTGGAAGTGAAGACTCTAGGTTTGATTGTTTTGATATACCTCTAGGTGTTATGGAATTATTGTGATTTTATGTTGTATTATGATCTATTGAAGTTGTGATTGTTATGATATGCACTTGTTTTCATTCTAAATTGATCTCCTCTAGGAGATATTCTTGTTCTTATTTCTTGTTTCGGGCAGGTAGTCTTGTTAAATCCCATGGAAGTTTCCATGGAGATGTTGTTGTTCTTGTTTCTTGTTTATGTTAGGTTACTGCGGAGGCAGGTCAACGATGATAGCTCTGAGAGGGATCTATAGTGACAGTTGTAGAAGGAAACATATGATATGGTCTCTAGTTTGAGACATAAATCAGTCTGACCAGACAAGGAGTTTGTACAGATTGACAATTCGACTGGTTCAGGCCTTGATGCATGATTCTATCAGTCTGAGTGAGTTATGGCATAAGAGACTTGCTCATTTTCATTATAGATATCTTCTCAATTTGGGGAAGATGGTGATAGTTCTTCCAACACTTCATGTAGATCATTATGGAATTTGCAGAGGATGTTCTCTTGGAAAGAATTCCAAGGGGTGTTTTCTGAGTAGTGACAACAATTCCAAGGGGATCTTAGACCTGGTGCATTCAGATTTGTGTGTGCCTATAACAATTGCTTCCTTGAGTGGATACTTATACTATGTGAACTTCAGAATTGGATTTTGAGGAACATGACTCTCGAGGAGGCTTTCACCGAAGTGAATCATGTGGTTGGACACTTCAGGATATTTGGGTATAATGTATACATCCATGCACCCAAGGATAAAAATATGAAGTTATACCCTTCAGGAAGGAAGTGCAGATTTGTTGTGTACAATGAATCTTCAAAGGCATATCAGATCTGCATCCTAGGTCAGAGATAGATTGAGGTGAGCATGCATGTTTCCTTTGAGGAGTTATCCTTCAATAGATATAGAGTATCTCATATGGATATTGATAGTGAGATGCATGAGGAGATGGTGTCTTCTCCCCCTCATGATTCAGTAGTTCATAGGGAGCCATTTGATCCCGTTGAGACAATTGAGCTTATTGATCAAGTTGATGTATTTTTGTAGGTCGGAAGAGGCCTGCACGGGATCGTCAGACTTTGGAGGAGGCAGAGGGACATGCATATCCCTGTGGTACTTTCAGAGAGTATGAGACCTTATATATTCTCTAGATATGTTGCATCGATGAGCCACATCATTGATTTTGAGCCTTCTCATTATGAGGAGGCATCTAGTTAGTAGGTATGGAGATATGCCATGATGGAGGAGTATCAATCCATCATGAAGAATGATGTGTGGGATATTCTTTCGAGACCTGAGGGGAAGTCCATGGTGACTTCCAAGCGGATCTATAAGATCAAACATGTCATTGACGGGAGCATCGAGAATCACAAAGAGATATTTGTGGCTAAAGGATTATCTCAGATAGAGGGAATAGACTATGAGGAGACATTTTCTCATGTTTCTCGGTACACTTACATTCATATGATCGTTTCCCTTGCTTCAACCATGGTTTGGAGACTGCATCATATGGATGTGAAGACATCCTTCCACAACAGAGAGATTGAGGAAGAGGATTACATCGAGTAGTTAGATGGTTTTGTGATTCATTGGAAGGAGTCCCATGTGTACATGTTGAAGAAGGCCCTGTATGGACTCAAGCAGGAGCCTCAATCTTGGTATGTGAGGATTGATGGATACTTGATGAATTTAGGTTTTAGCAAGAGTGTTGTTGATGCCAACCTGTAACACAAGGTTGTTGATGGTGTTAGCACTAGAAGTCGACTCTAGAGTGCTATAGAGTCAAGCCTAACACACCTTGCTTCGAAATACTCAATAAGGTTATGGAGGTTGCAAGATCACACATTTGGTTTCAATGAGGCTTATTATTTGAGCTAATTGATGCACTTCCCTATGTGCATAAAATCAAGTAAATGAAACCTTTGTCTAGTGAAATAAGATAAAGGGATATGGTATTGAAGAAATGAGGAACAAAAACTTATAAAATGACTAAAGAAAAACTTATCCTTCAAAGTCTTTATTTAGTATAAGAATGAACCTTTACTCATAAACCTTTTCCAAATAATATTAAAAAGAGTTTAAACATATATGTGGCAAAGATTGCAATATATCTTATAAAGAAATATTCTCAACACAAGCTTGCTGTCATATAACATATAGCAGAAAAAGATGTTCAAGATTAAATGAAGGATATGATAAAGATATAATAGAAGAACACACTAATCATTGACTTCATAAGCAACCGATTTCTTTACATAGAAGAATACAATCCAAAAAGACTCCTGAAGGTTTTACATTGAAAGCCAAAATAAGAANAGATGAAACCTCCTAGGGTCTAATTTTCACTTAGTCAAATCAACAAGATTACAAAAAATCTGGAAAATCAGTCCCATACCTAAAATCTAGGGTTTGAAATTTAGAGCATTAAATACATTCAAATAAAATAAAATATTTGAGGATGTTTAAAAAAAATATCCTCATTGAAAATCCATGTGTCTTCTTTACTTGACACCTCCTCTTGGCACGTGTGTAATCGAACTAAGGGTTGCCTATCCCATTTCACAACATATGGTGAATTTATGAAAAATAGGGATGAAAAATCACTTCATATCTCCCAAACCATAATAGTTGTGTAAATACTGAGATATTATTTTTTTATTGGGTATATTATTGACAAAATACTATTTCATTTTTTCAAAATACCTCTCCAAATCCTCGTAATCTTTTTCCAAATATTATGACTAAAGGAAGAAAATTCTTGTATTTTCAAATTTGAAAAATGAGTTGTAAAGATCTGATTGTATCTCCCAAAACATGACCCCTGTGTAACCAATGAGGGAGGTTTTTGTATATGAGCTTGTTATTGATAAAATATTCATTCAAGTTTTCAAAATACCTCTCCATTTGGTCAAAGTATGAGTTTGAAATTGACTGCAAAAAATGTCATTTCCAAAAAATCTTATGTTTTCTGTTTTCTCCTTTTTCATACAAGACTACTCCAAAACTCTTTTATGAAGATAATAAATGGTTTATTATGTGTATTTTATGGTGTGTAATAGTTCCATTATCATGTTTCACCATTATCCATAAAAAAAAACTCAGCATTGTGTCGTTTGTTGAAAAATAGGCTGCTACAGGTGTTCTTGTAGTGCCTGCGTATTTCCTGTGTGGAGAGTTATGGGAACTTCCCGTAGCGCCCATTTAACACCTTTTTATTACCCATAATAATCCATAGGGAGAAAAAAACTCAAGTGTATGAAAACAAAATTTATTCATAATACTTTAATCTGTTTGAGTAAAAAATACAAGAATTTAAACTCTCGGTGTTGAATTTCTCCTTGGAAGATAGATTTATCTGCCTCAGCTAACAGGTACAAATTGTTTCTCTTTGTTTTCTTTGTTTGGGAGAGGGTTAACCTCTATTTTTATCCTATATAGGAAAATACACGTCCTCCTTTTCCTCCTATAATCAACGTAATAATGAAAAACAAAGACAGTTGGAAGTTCCTGTAGCGCTTGCTTAAAACTAAATCTTGGGAAAAACATGATGAAGATTTACAATTTTTTCAAAAAATTATAATGAAGTAAATATGGTGAGAGATACAAATTAAGAACATTAGAGGTGATAACATTGGCTCCATGGGGGATGGCCATGCTCCCTGTGAGCTGCCAAGAACAAGCATATCTGTGCCTTATCCATTGGCCTATGGAGTCATTCACCTCATTCCAAACCTGTGCAATTTTGCACTACCATACCTCCAACTCTACAACTTATTCAGGTAAAATAAAATAACTTTTGAAAAAAAAATATTGATGCAATCCAAATTCTCAGGAAGCGAGCTTATTATCTACGTTACCCTACTCTAACCAACTCTCTAATTCGCTCAACTGAATTCATGCTTCTAGTGCAGCCAAGTAAGCATCTGATTGGTGAATAATTTGTTTTGCAAACAAATCTCCAAGTAAACCCATAAAAGAGGAAAAAAATGCAGTGAAAAATCGATGAGTAGTTGATACTTATAGCTACAACCTGTTGGAATGGAGAAATCTCCAATACTAAAAAATTCCAAACAAAAAGACTCCATGTATATGGATATAGTATCATGAATGATATAACATAAATCTAGCTGAGTACGAGGACTAAGCTGCTCCTCCATAGTTTTTGGTGATACATAAATATGCTCCCTGTCATCTGCTTGTTGGTTGTCTTCCTGTAGTGAAAACTCTTGACCAAAATTCAATAACATATAATCTTGCATGTTATCATAAACAAAAAAGGGTTGATGATTTGTAGTATGAATGGACAGGCTTTTGGGAGAAACCACTTATTTTTTTACAAAATGATCACATGAAATTTTAATAGTAGGATTAAAAATATTCCTACTATGATCAACTAAAAACTTTCCACAAAGCAAATAATCATGTACAAAATGACCTTCATGATCATCTTCATAAACAAAATCAATTCCATGCTCATGATTAGAGAAAGATCCAACTGTATAAGTAAATTCATTTTGCTGATGTAATTTATGAACATGTACGTCTACAATCTCAATAGTATCAAAATCGGATTTAATACTTTCAAGATCTGAACAAGAATTAAAATATGCAAAGGATGCACCAGCATGCTGAAACAATTGCAAGCTCAGAGTAGATTCTTGTTGTCGATATTCTTCCTTCAATTTATGTGTGTGCAAATCTTAAACCAAGATTTGATCTGAGAGATTTCCACAAGCTCAGAGGTTATTTTCAATCTCTTCTGCATTTGTATACACCCACTCTAAATATGAATACTTTCTCTCTCTGAGGAATAAAACCAAAACAAGATGATGATGAACTGCAATATAAAACATCTTGGCAGCAACTTCATATGGTTGAATGAAATCAGACATGATAAGATAGAAACTGTGGAATCTCTAGTTGAACTAGGTGACATTCTCATTTCTTCTCTTCTTCAGGGCATAAAACTCAGATATATACTGATCAACATATTTATTTTCACCCCAATATCTCAAGAATACATAATGAAAATCATTCCAAGAAAAAATAGAACAAGCCTTCATATTTCTAAACCACAAAGAAACATCCTCGATCGAGGATTTGGAAAATAACCTCAAGATAACATTCTCATGCATGATTTAGAAATTATCAACAAAATCCTCAAAAAATTCCATGTTCTTTTTATAAGCAATATGACCATCTCCTTTGAACATAGGAAGGTATTCAAAAAACATGGGAGGGTAAGCATTTAGGATAGGAGGCAGCCTGAGAGGTTTAAAAAGTTCTTTGATTCTTAATTGAGCTTCAGTAGGATGAACACAATGTTCAACTGGCGTATTGCAAGGTTCAACAAGGACCTCAGAAGATATATCAACTTTGTAATCCACAGGGTTATAATATGAGTCAACTTTAGGAGAAATTGAAACATAGACCTCAACTTTATCAGTAGGTTCACATGATGGGATTAAATCACGGTCAATAGTGCATGAAGAGGAAAAATCTTCATTACTTAGTGAATAATATGAATTTGTAGGCTTAAAATCATCTGAATAAACAAAACATAGGATGATCCTCTTTACATGCAAAGGGAAAGACAAGAACGATTTGATAACAAAGAACACAATTTCATGGAGAAAGCTAATGAGATGATACCTAGTTTTTCCCTTTTGTTCTTTCATTTTTATGTTAGCAGGATTTTTCCTCTAGTGGAGTCTTATATTGGGGAGTTTCAAGGTGAAAGAGTATTTCATTTTGTACATGTCCAGCTTCATTTCACCATCTAAAGTTGGATCTAATCATTGTCGTTCTCCCAGGGAAGATTTTCAACTTCGTCCCTGACAACATCACCAAAAGATGTTAGTGCTAGAAGTCAACTTTAGACTTCTATAGAGTCAATCCTAGCACACATTGCTTCAAAATACTCAATAAGGTTATGTAGGTGGCAATATCACACATTTGGTTTCAATGAGGCTTATGATTTGAGCTAATTGAGGCACTTCCCTATGTGCAACAAATCAGGTAAATGAAACCTTTGGCTAGTGAAATAAGATAAAGGGATATGGTATTGAAGAAATGGGGAACAAAAAATGATAAAATCACCAAAGAATGTTAAGTACGAAAGACTGAATACAAAATCACGACAATAGATATATAAAAACAATATGAAAAATCTCCTTTATTATTACCCTAACCCTTGGGGTAGGGCAACACCATATAATGGATCCTATTATGGAAGGGATCCTCTCCTATTCAATTGCCTCTTCGAGGGGGAAACATCCTAATGAGATTTAACTCCAAATGAAATACTTATCTTCATATCCCATTACATTGCTTGAACCCCTTTATATAGTGCTACCATCACCTAAGAACATTCTAGAGGAGGAATCTTCTAGAAGTAGAACCTTCTTAAAAGTCCTTTTACATTTATTATATATAACTACCATAGTAGGCCTTATTTAATACTATAGTTGACCTATTCCACTTTACATTGAATGGCCTCTACTATTATAACTATGGTCCCTCCCCCCCCAACACTACCTCTCTAGCTACCTAACATTCCATCCCCCTTATGAAAGAATTGTCCTCAACACTTGATGTACAACCATATACCAGGGTCCCATGGATAAGTGTGGACCATAGTGTTGAAGTATACTAGAGAACCAGGGTCCCATGGAGAAATGAAAACCATCATGATGAAGTAGTCCAAATTCCATTGTGAACTGGGGTCCCATGTCCAATTTCTCATGTGAACTCCACGCGAAAGATATATGAACTCAAGAACCAGTTGAAAATGATGCTCCAAAGATCTACATTGATCATGGGGATACAAATATGTAGATCCATCCATATCCACAAAATCATTTGAATAACACACTAGTACTAGAGAATACTGAAAAATAGTGTTCATAAAAGGCGTTGGACTTCTCTCCATAATGTGCTCTACATGAGGTGAAGGAGAGTCATCAAATAGAAGATGGAAGTGGTTTTCATTCAAAAAATAACAACTATCCATATACCAATCATCACAATCGTCCTCCAAAGAATACCAAGAATACACTTCTTAATGATATTCTTTCATGATGTTCATCAAAGTACATGTCTCCTTCATGCTCGCTAAGGACTTATGAATACTACAAAATCATCCTTGATACCTTCTTGACTGTCATGCATTTGGGATTTAAATGCTTCAATCATGTGTAGAATTTCCTTGAGATGAGAGTGCATATTCATTGGAAACACCACATATAATGTACCAAAAGAAAGATATCAAAATTATCTACCTAATGGAACTGATCTGGTAGAAATTTGAGTACATTGTGAAAAATGATGAGCTTTGCAGTTCTGTCGCCGTCATGAAAACCCTCACAAATGGCTGATTTTAAATCAGCGATATCTTCACTTTCGGAGCTCCAATTTTGGTGATGTTTTTTTTGAAATCATCTATTTTTGAAAGAGGAACTCAGATATGTAATTTGTTTTAGCAAATTCAACCGCTAGATGCTACATAAATCAAAAACTCGTGCCGTCGTCCGTGGAAAAAACCCTGAAAAATTGCAGATTTTAAAACTTCAATATCTTGACTTCCCGAAATCTGTTTTGGACGATTTGTTTTTTAAAATTGGATATTTTTCTAAGTGGAACTCAAATATACAACCTGTTTCTACAATTTTTTCATAGAAATATAAAGAAATTTTCCGAAATGTCGCAGCCCTTTTTTTTTTCTCCGAAAAAATATGCCAATAAAATAAAATAAAATAAAATAAAAATTTGCCCACACTTCTTGCGAAGGAAAGTGCTCTGATACCACTTTTTAAGTACCAAATACTGAATAAAAAAGTACCGCAGTAGATATACAATAACAATATGCAAAATCTCCTTTATTATTACCGAAACCCTTGGGGTGGGGAAACACCATACAATGGATCCTATTATGGAAGGGATTATCTCTTGTTCACTTGCCTCTTCGAGGGGGCAACCTCCTAATGAGCTTAAACTCCAAATACAATACTTCTCTTCATATCCCATTACATTGCTTGAACCCATTTATATAGTGCTACCATCACCTAAGAACACTCTAGAGGATGAATCTTCTAGAGGTAGAACCTTCTAAGAAGTCCTCTTACATTTATTATATCTAACTACCATAAAGGGCCTTATTTAATACTATAGTGGACCTAGTCCATTGTACATTGAATGACCTCTACTATTATAACTATGGGCCCTCCAGGCCCCCCCACTACCTCTCTAGCTACCTAACAAAGAACAACATGTCCTTCAAAGTCTTTATTGAGTAGAAGAATGGACCTTTACTCAGAAACCTTTTCCAAATAATATTAAAAAGAGTTTAAACATATTTGTGGCAAAGATTGCAATATATCTTATAAAGAAATCTTCTCAACATAGACTTGGAGTCATATAACATATAACAACAAAATAGTTTCAAGATGAAATTAAAGAGATGATAAACATATAATAGAAGCACACACTAATCATTGACTTCATAAGCAGCTTATTTCTTTACATAGAAGAATACAAGCCAAAAAGACTCCTAAATTTTTTACAATGAAATCCAAAATAGGAACCCCGCCCCCTTCTACATAAGATTTTACATGAGATTTGTATATCTATGAGGTAACAACTGGATCCTCCAAGTTTGGATCTAATATACTCAAAATAGCCATAGATGACACCTCCTAGGGTCGAATTTGCACTTAGTCAAATCAACTACCTAAAATCTAGGGTTTGAAATTAGAGCATTAAATACATTCAAATCAGATCAAATATTTAAGGATGTTTAGAAAAAATATCCTCCTTTAACATCCATGTGTCTTCATCCCCGAGGTGTAGGAAATTCGGTGACATAGTGTTCTGTTAAGGCACTCTGTGATGTTAATTCATTGGTTCGAAACCTGTAGGGACAAAAAATCCAACCATGTTAAGGGTTGGTGTGGCTTAGGCTAGGTGCAATCCCCGGGTGATTTTGACGGCTTATATGCCCCTGAATCACAGTTTCTTAGCCACAGGTTAGTCCCACATGTCACAGAAAAACTAACAAAAAAAAAAAGACATCCATGTGTCTTCTTGACTTGACACCTCTTCTTGGCATGTGTGGAATCAAACTAAGGGTTGACTATCCCATTTCACAACATATGGCGAATTTATGAAAAATAGGGCTGAAAAATCACTTCATATCTCCCAAACCATAATTGTTGTGTAAAACTTGAGATAGGTTTTTGTTATTGGGTCTATTATTGACAAAATCCTCTTTCATTGTTTCAAAATACCTCTCCATCTCCTCGTAATATGTTCCCAAAGATGATGACTAAAACAAGAAAATTATTGTATTTTCAAATCTGAAAATGAGCTGTAAAGATCTACTTGTATCTCCCAAACCATGACACCTATGTAAAAACTGAGGGAGTTTTTTGTATATGATCTCATGATTGAGAAAATCCTCTTTCCATTTTTCAAAATACCTCTCCATTTGGTCAGAATCTAAGTTTGAAATTGACTGCAAAAACAATCATTTCTAGAAAATCACGTGTTTTCTATTTTTTCCTTTTTCATACAAGACTACTCCAAAACTCTTTTCTAAATCTAAAAAATGGTGTCTTATGTGTATTTTAGGGTGTGTAATAGTTTCATTATCATTTTTCACCATCATCCATCACAAAAAAATTAGCATTGTGTCGTTTGTTGAAAAACAAGCTACTACAAGTGTTCCTGTAGCGCCTGCATATTTCCTATGTGGAGAGCTACGAGAACTTCCTGTAGCGCCCATTTAACACCTTTTTCTTACCCATAATCATACATAGGGATACAAAACCTCAAGTGTATGAAAAAAAAAGGTATTCATAATAATGTAATCTGTTTTAGTAAAAAATACATGAATTTAAACTCTCAGTGTTGAATTTATCCCTGGAAGACAGATTTATCTGCCTCAACTAACAGGTCCAAACTGTTCCTCTTTGTTTTCTTTTTTTGGGAGCAACTTAACCTCTATTTTTCTCCTAGATATTAAAATCCACGTCCTCCTTTTCCTCAAGTAATCATTGTAATGATGAAAAACAAAGACAGTTGGAAGTTCCTGTAGTGCCTGCTTAAAACAAACTCTTGGAAAAAACATGATGTGGATTTACAACTTATGAAAAAACTTGTAATGAAGTAAGTAGGGATGAGAGATACAACTTAAGAACATTATAGGTGATAAAATATGGTGTATCCCTAATTTTTTTGATCTTGTACATTGATTATTTATTTATCACCAGAGCAGGGAGACTCATTCCTTGGTACAAATATGAGTTGGCCTATGAGTTTGAAATGAAGGATCTTGGAACGATGCACTATTTCTTGGACTAGAGGTATGGAAAATAACTAATGAGATGTTCATGAGTTAATGGAAGTATACAATTGATATTCTAAGGATATTTTGGATGTTGGACTGTAAGTCCATGGCCACACCGATGGTGTTGAATCTGAATAAGTTGAGTGAGCCTTCTTTCGATTCAGACTTGATTGATCCAACTATGTACCACACTGATTGGATCATTGATGTATTTGGTTAATACCAAAATAGAAATTTGTTATGAAGTGAGTGCACTTATCCAATTCATGAGTCATTCGAGGCAGATACATTGGGTAGCTACAAATCATGTGTTGGGCTGCGAGGCATAGTTAGATATGGCCTGAGATATGCTTCTAGTATTGATATGAGATTGCAAGGATATGTTGATTATGATTGGGCAGGGAGCGCAGTGGATAGCAAGAAAACCTTTGGATTTTGCTTCAGTTTGGGGACTTCCATGGTTTCTTGGTGTAGCAGGAAATAAACTTCAGTGGCTTTGAGCACCGCRRAAGCCGAGTATATTGCAGTATGTATGGAAATACACGAAGTAGTGTGGCTTTGAAAGATACTTGCATGATTGTTTGGGAAGATGTTGGATCCCACCATGATTCATTGGGATAACTGGAGGTGTGTGAAGATCTCAGAGTATTGATGATTGCAGCTTCATGAGACATTCTCCAATTCGTACTCCTCGATGGACCGAGTCAGGTTGACCTATGATGATCATCTTCGTGAGAGATTCTCTAGGTCATACTATTGGATGGACTGAGTCAGTTTGACCTGTGATGATCAACTTCATGAGACATTCTCTAGGTTGTACTCCTCAATGGACTGAGTCAGGTTGACCTGTGATGATCAACTTTGTGAGACTTTATCCGGGTCATACTCCTCGATGGATTGAGATGGGTTTACTTGTGACGATATATTGGGTTGGTACCCAACGACCCTTGAGGTTAAACTCAAGTGGTTGGGACATTTTCCAGGTCATACTCCTCGATGGAATGAGTTGGGTTGACCTGTGATAATACTCCTCGATGGACTGAGTTAAGCATGAAACTTATCTATGGACTAGTAAGTTGTATTGGGTTGGTGCCCAACAACCCTTGGGGTGTATCCCATGTGGTTAGGATATTTTTCAGATCGTAATCCTCGAAGGACTGAGCTGGTTTGACCTATGATGGTACTCCTCGATGGACTAAGTTGAGTATCGAAATTATCGATGGAATGATAAGTTGCATTGGACTATATCCCATTGTCCCTTTGGGAGTGACCCATGTGGAAATGTCCCTTGGAATGTAGCCCAAGTTGACACATCATGCAAAATTAACCCTTGATGATGATGACACACACTACAAGTTCATATCCCTAGTGTTCTCTAGTGGGTTGTAGCCCCTAGATGAGACTAAAAGGTCCACATTAGGTGTATCCATGTGCAACGTGATGATTCTACCAATAGAATGGTCTGTGTGACCACAGCGTGGTTAGAGGACCATTGTTGGGCCCTTCATTTTTGAGAAAAGAATTGCGCAAGTGTTGGTCACGCAACCTCCATAGGAGGCCGGAAGGAAGAACAACATAAAACAGTTGCGGAAGCCATCGCAACACTAGCCAAACAACAAAATATAGGACAAAATATAATTTTAAAAGGGATGTTGTTGTTGTAGTAGATGGATTTGATTTTGTTGGTCAGTTCAGTCAAGTGATGAGTTCGCTCATTCATTTTGGTCATTAGCTGATATTGTTAGAACAAATAGCATCTATCAAAGTTATTCCCATGGGCATTGCCCAAGGTTTTTTGGGTATATCAAGAAGAGTAGAGTTTGTAATGAACACAACCTGTTGGTTGGGAGCTCAGGACTCTATGGCCGAGAGTCGGAGCCAAGAATCTAGACTGTACTTTCCATGTAATGTTGAGACTGTAATGTAAGAAATATCTCTAATGATGATATAAAGAAGGGTTAAATTTTCAAATCTGATGTGTCTTTACATTGTTGCTTATGCATTTCAGTCTTCACATATAGATTGTGAGTTACAATTTTTGCTCTTATGGTTAACTGATGCTCGCAATACCAGTAGGTTTGGTTCTTGCATTTATGTGTTTTTGATCTGATAATTTTGATTGCGTAAGGACTGAAGTAAGTTCCGAACCCTCCATGGATCTTCTATAGTCTTCTCCCTACCCTTCCTGGATCTTCTATGTCCTCTCCTACCCTTCCTTATCTCTCTCTGCCTTAGCAACGCTTCGGTGAGACTTCTTCTCTTCAAAAGAGATGAAAATGCCGACTAAGACACCTATGCTTTGTTGTTAACTTGAGAAGGACCTTGGTCTAAACAAACCTATTCCAACAACCATGGCATACCCTGCGAGGCTATGAGGACTAATGGAAAACATCATGGAGATCAATACCTTCCTAGCTAAGAGGGAGCCGGTAGTAGCTGAGGTATCACCCTAAGAATAACTTTTCTTACTCTATGAAGATTCCAGCATCAAAGGAAAACCATTGGAATATTAAATAATCCCCAAAAAGAAATATATATTGCTCCGTATAAATTTGGTCTACGAAAAAGACAAACAAAAATATAGTTTCCGTAAAGTCAGTCGGCCCCAAAAGTCACTAGAAAGATTAGTATAAATAAGTACGCACTTCTCCCTCATTTGACACTCTCACATTGATACATAGCACAAGTTTGAAGGAGAGCTTCAGTAGTAGTTGCAACTACTAGAGGAAAAAAGGAGTAGGTGGATGGATTATCTCTTTTGGTCTTGAAGGTGCGCTAGTTGAAAGTTGCATTAACTCTAATGCTCTAGCTAGGGTGTGCTACAATATTTTTGTTGGGGTTATTTCTTGTTGGTTTGTTCTCTATTGGATAGAGCTTGTTCTTGGTTATTCTATATTGGCAAGGATATTCTCTATAAGTTGCTAGGCTTCCTTTGTGAAGAAGGGTTTCTAGATAAACTACTACTTTGTATTGTAGTATATGCTTATCTCTCGAAGGAACGTAGTATGTGTAGATGGTTATGGTGATGGTGCAACATCGCCTATGGTGAAACGAGCATGCAAGAAGATCAAATTTCTATGGTAAATATAATGTTGCATCAAGACTAATGAAAATTCAAATGCACTAAGCTCCATTTATAATAAGGATTCGGGCCATATATATATAGACTGGCCAATATTGGGGAGGTGTATAATAAGATGGATAGTGTGCAAGGCCAAATCAAAGACATTTGTTGAGTGATGCGATATTGTATGATCATATTCATAAACATATGGTCAAAATGTGGGATAATCTAAATATTCCATTCCATTCCTTAACATATATCCATACACCCAAATATTATTCTCCATCTTGGTTCGCTGAACTAACACCTGGGGGTGGCATTAAGGGAAAACCACACATAGATCCAAAGGTACATAGTGGGTATATTATCGCACTAGAAAAGTTGGTCCTGATGAAGAGGAGTGTGTTTAGGTATGAAGAAAATTGAGAAAATACATTAGTGAACATGGAGTCTTTGCTAAATTGTGAAACTAAATATTGAGATAGGTTGTGTTTTCAGATTCCCTTGCTCTGCAGTTGGAGACGAATTTTACGCGATTTGTGTCATCTTGATCAGAGGTGTAATTTGATGTTACCAGTGAGATCAAGGGGTTTAGAAGGGCTATATGTTGCTTTCAGAGGTTATCTTATCATCTTTCATCATCAATTACTGCGACAATCATATTATTTCGATTCGCTACATTTCAATCGCCCTCAGAATTGAGAATATTATTGAGTAATATCGCATCGAATTCTTTCACTATGATGTCCTTTTAATAAATTATCTAAGAGGGGCTCCTAATGTAATTTCGTTGATCTAGGAATAAAACTTAATCTGAGATGATGCAGTGACTTCCGCGCCCATAAATCCTTTTGAAATCAAATATATCACTTTTTTTGCAAAATTAATAAATTAATAAAGTGATTTTACTGCAAAGATAAATTAATAATTCACTTGAGGGGAAAAAGGTAAATGGGGTATAAAGGAGAATTACATCCTCATTCTCCCATGTGTTGATGATTATTTTTTATATTGATTTGAAGATCTCTTGGAGACTTTGGGGTTTGAAACCCCAGATTGGTTTTGAATGCGAAAAGATTCCACTCTAGCTGATCGTTTTGTTAAACATCTCACCCTATCCATTAGGAGGGATTCATATATTCTAATTTGCATTCATATTGAGATATTGATCAATCTTTAAGTAGTTGGGATTTTGTGGAAGCCATATTTCTTGGGAGAAGAAAAAAGTATATTTCTAAAGTTTGCAGTTCCTTAGAAGAGGTTGATTTCTTCTTGTGCAAGTCAAGTTTCTTGTGTGGAGGAGTCATCTAGTGTGGGGACTGCATTTTTCATGTAGTTCGAGTGTCTCTTTGCTGGGGGAGGTTGTACCTTTCTTGTGACAACCATATCTTTGTTGGGGGTGTTGATATTTTGGTAGTTGTGGGAGGTGTATTAACATCCACGTGTAACCATGACAAGAATATAATATTATAGGAAGCAAGAAGAAACCCCAAAGCATTGACATAACCCTAGAAGACAAGTTGGCTAAAGGAAATATTTAGTATTGATTTTTTAGCCTCCAAACTAATGAGAAGTCGGCCCATAAAGCTAAGGCGCGGGGAGGAGCAGATAAATATAGGGGATGCCAAAATCCCATTTGAAACACACAACTCAATAACCCAGAATCTAGTGTGTACCGCATAAATATGCACACAAGTCCGGAGAAAGTTGCAATGGGTACCACAACTAGTATTTTCTGCTTCGTGGATTGGACTTCTCAATGGTTATGGTTTGGAATTTATTCTTAGTACTCTAGCTCTCGAGAGTGGTATGCTACCTTGATTATCTTTTGGACCTAGGGTTTTCATCTGGAATTATTCTCTCCGCTTTCAAGGTTAAGGTGTCGGGTGGCTTTGGCCTATGGTTGGGTGAGGACAATATTTTTATATTTCTATGGTTAAACGAGCACATATATTATTTCTAACAGTTATGGGCCCACTCATCTTCAAATAGTCTAACCGCTGGAAGATAGATCGACTATTTGCTTAGCTATAGTTGAAGTCAACTTTTGTTGCAACATCAAAACCCTAAAACTCTTGTTAAGACACGATAAGTGAAGAGATTGACTTGATTTTTTGATAGCTTTAGTACCCCAACCTAGTGCATCTCCTGGTACTTTCAACAAGCTAAGATGTCAAGTTTGAGTTTTGTCAAAGTCAGCATTCAAGTCAACAAGTCATGACCTAATATATGGTAAGAAAACAAGTTAGACAGGGCTTCTAACTTGAGAGCATGGAAGATTGCTGACTGGATCTCATCCTGCCAAGAATAAAGTGTTGGATATCATGAAAGGAAAATTGTGGAACCATATTTTGAAGGAGGAAAAGAGAAGGAATCTCAAAATATTGTGGTGTTCAAGGAGAAGTTCAAAAGACAATGACATCAATGCCATGAGTATCATAGTGAATATGTAAAGACCACTTGATACCCCACATCTCTCATCTTGACTCCATTTAATAAGATGTAACGATGCCCCCAACTAACCCTTCTCAGCTAGAAACATTGGACAAGTAATGGTCCTAAGAATACTCGTGACATGAAAATGAATGATGATGACAACATACACGCTACCTTGTGACAATATCTCTTAAATAAGAGATCAACTACAAGCTAATGAAGAAATAATTTCAGAGAAGGAACCTGTAAATATAGTACTCAATGGTTCTCCTACATACATGCATTTTCCACAAGCATGAGCACAAGAAAAGGAGTAATCCCACATTTGAAGAACTTTTGGACTTGTTGTGCACAAGAAGAATCAAGGATTGCAAAGCAAAGAGAAATCCCAAAAGAAATATCATGATCAAGCATTCAAACAAAGTTCAAGAATTTAAGGAGTAAGAAGCACTTGGCTCAAGGAAGAAACCTAATCAAGAAAAAGGATATGTCAAAGATACAATGATTCAACTATCAAAAAATATGGTCACCACCGAAACAATCGTCCCGAAAGTTAAAGAAAAAGTAAGAAATAGATGAAGCAACAGTTGTCTAAGAAAGGGAAACCTCAAAGAAAATCAAGAAGGATAAAAACATACTTCTATCCATCAAAATAAAGGATAAGGATTTCATCATATGACAAGTCAAGCGCAATACGATAAAAATATGGTGTTTATTGTTGACAATATTTATAAACAAATTTCAAGGAAGCTATTATATAAGTAACAATTGCCATATAAGACGAAATCAGAATCAAACCCAAAGAGTATCCAAGAAGTCAAAATACAAGTCAACCAAGAGGAAATTAGAAAATACTTGTGACACCTTTCAAAAGGCAATAAGAATGCGATGAAAGTGTGGACTATATTAGATGGAGGGAGATGTACTACAAACGCAAAAGAAGAGTTACTGCCATTCATGCATGAAGCAAGGATTAGGAGGATCTAATCCTAAATAATATGATCCATTAAGGATTGAGTGAAGTATTTTATCCAAATGTTCCATTGAAAGTGGTACCATGAAAAGAAACACGTGTTCGGCTTGAATTCAGAAAAATGTCTTCTTCGAAGAGAATTAAAGCGGTTCTCTATTATGTCCATCTACATCCAAGGATCCTGTATGATGAGTCAAGTTGGAATCTTCTGTGTAGGAAATATATAGGTTCACCCATGGACCCAAGAGCTAAGAGAGACATTTGAGAAGAACATGAACATTCCAAGAAAGTGCTGTTGGCAATCCATAACAACTAGTTTATTACAACGAGAATCACAATACTTCAATGAAATGGTTTGAACTCACCTAAGAAGCAATTGATGTAAGAAATGGAAGTTATGATAAAGAATACAGAAAGACTTAGAGCCCAAGCATTTCAAGATTCTCAAAGTTCCTTCTTCCAAGGAGGGAGAATATTCTCACAACAACTTGTTCCATATACCCCTAGTGGTCTATAAATTCTACATGCAAAATATTGTTCTCCCACAGCAAGTGAGACAAAGATTATACCACAAAGACCCATGTATATAAGAAGACCTGTATGATTCACAAACAACTTGATGCAGAGTATATCTTGGAGGCCAACAAGGGCATGGTGAAAATTCTATGACGTAGATAGGTATCACAAATAGTTACTCAGTCCGGATGATAGATTGCTGCATCCATGGAAAAATTCATGATGACATAAGTTCACTTGGGATATACGCTTTGAGCCTTGTTATATGTCATGAGTCATGGAACATGTTAGAACTAACCACATGATATATTGTAATGATCAGAGCTATATGAATCCTTCAAAGAAAACCGGTGTTCCATGATCAAGTACATTCAGATCAAGTATTACATTCTCCACGATGAAGTCCATAAAGAGAAGTGGTTCTCCATCATATCTCCGCTATAGAAAATGTTACATATTTCAGAAGCCTGTCCAAGATGAAAAATTTGCATCACAAGATGGGCTCGTGGAGACGACTCCCCTATTGAAAAAGGAAGAGATTAATTATGGTTTGGGAGGGAGCATTGATGTATAATTGATTGATGGACAGTCATTTATCAGTTCGAAAAATGGTCCAGATGAGCTCCTTCTCCCGCTTGGAAAGTGATTTGATTTATGGATAGTCATTTTTCCAATTCGAAATGGTCCAGATGACAATCATTTTCGTGAATGAAAATGGTTCGAGCAGATTGATGCAATTCATAGATGCCCATTCCCTATGGCCAAATGCAGTATCTGGTTTAGGATGTACCATTATCCATCCAGCAGTGGTTAAGTAAAATGTCTACCCCTATAGTCATTCTTTCGTAGTTCACATTTGTGAGTAGTTTGAAGAATGGTTTATTATAGTTGGTGCGTGACAATTTCCATTAGGAATGGTCCTGGATAGCTGTCCTTAGGGCTACCATTCTATCCATGCACTATGATAAAAGTGTTGAGGAATGTTCCGCTTAGGTGAAATGTCCACCAACAATCAGGGATAGACATCTCTAGGAAGACTCATTCTCTCCGTGCTGCACTATGGACTAGTGTTGGAGAATTAATTCAGTTAAAGTGAATGGTCCAGGCTTATAAATCAGGATAGTTATTCTTTCTTACGCTTTATACAATGTAGTCATCCGAGTATCCCATGATGATGTTTGACCTTCTCGAGGGTATAGTTCTTCCCGATCTCATATACGTGGAGCGAAGAATGCCCTGATGACTCCAATTTATATCATGATAATAGAAATTTCATGCAAAGTTTACCGCATGATATGATTTCTATGGAGGATCAGAGTACTGGACAAGAGGGGTGTATGCTATTATCACTTTGTATCATCAGTCGGAGAGGAAGTAACAGAGGCAACATCAAAATCTCTTCGAGTCTTGGATCTAGCTCCTCCAAGACCAGAGGGATCTCTTTGTTTGATAGAGATTTGTTTGAATAGATATTAGGCTAGCTATAATGGGTTCTGTGAGTTTGGATTTCTTGTTCGATTACTCTGGAATAGGATGAAAAGAGGTCCATTGGGTATTGAGCTACAACTAACATGAAATAAGACAGATTTGATAGGCCGTTAATGCAAGGAAAGTTAGGAAAATAAGTGGATATTCATAGGATTGATGTATGGTGGAGAGGAAAAGACCGAGAAGTCAAATTAAATACAGAGCAATGAATAAGTCTAAATTCAAATTTTAGTGGAAAACATAGAAAATATACCAAGCCAAGTGACAGAGTGTATTTCTCAACAAGTTATTCCCTATTACTTCTTAGAATATTTAATATTGAAACATACAAAATGGAGTTACAGAGGGAGACAAAATTACAGAGGAAAAATTCGCCAGTGGATTTGACACAAGAATCTTGTCATGCGGCACTGTGTTGTTGTAAAATGTAATTTATTCAATAGCATCCCGGTGTAGGATTTACATCCAAGGGTACAGTCAGCTCCATGTGGCTTCCAACAATTTTAAATCCATCGGTCCAACCCCTTCCATTTCAAAACATGAATATAAATAAAATACAAATCCTTAGTTCGTGAGATCAATTCGATCCTCCTGGCCAAAAACATCAAGTCAATCCCCAAAAGATCTGAACTGAAAACTGAGTTGAATCTGCTGGAAAAAGGGGTTCTCGTACATGTGTTTCTCATGACACATGGGAAAACAATGGAGGAGGTTATTGTATATTAACATTTCGGGACAAAAGCCTCCTTTTGTTTCTCTCCACCAAGCTTCCATCTCAAATAGCTCCTAAAAAATTAGGAACTCAAAATGAAAAAATTGAAAATCAACAATGAGTAATGAAATATAGCTCGAATATCCAAAATGGTGGCACCTCGGAAAACGCTGAGATATTATCCATCCCTGGGCATACGGATAAAACCTCTCTCTCAAGTTTTCAAAATATTTTTTACTCTAATTATCTCCCTAAAACAAACCGGTCAAACTGGGAAAATGGCAATTTTGAGTTTTTGGGAGGGCTGCCTTGGAGCCATATGTCTGACACCCCCTCGTGAGGTGCCCATGGTATTGGGAGGGAGGTCCGATTTCACCGAGGGTGACAAGTGTCCTCCCTATTGACTATTCTGCATTCTCCTGACTCCCCCTTGTGTTGATGGGATGTGAGGGGGGGGGTCCGATATGCACAGGAAGTGTGGGTAGAACTTAGGATATGTTATATTTTGGGTTTTTTTGTTTTTTGTTTTTATATTGTTTGTTTTTTACTTTTGTTTTTTAATATATGTATTTATTGTTTATTTTTTTATATGTTTTGTTTATTGTTTTATTTAATATATGTTTTGTTTATTGTTTTATTTAATATATGTTTTTATATGTTTTATTTAATTATTTAATATTTAATATTTTTATTTGATGTTTAATTAATAAACACTAACCTAATTACTAATTTAACAACTAACTTAATTATTAATTAATTAATTAACTAGTCTAACATATTTTAATTAAACTAACTATACTAATTTATTACTAACATTATTAATCTATTGTTCTTTTTAGCCTAAGTTTGTTTATTCATGGATGAGTGGCGGGAAAGATGTAGCCAATGGGAAAAATGGATAAGGGAGTGAGTGGCACGGAGGTGGATGAAGGACGCAACAGGGTGATGAAGGGTCGGGCGAAAATGGATAGAAGGGGAAAATGGAATCAACTGAGCTAGACGTCGTCATCACGGGGGAAACACCAAATAAGCAACTGAAGAGTCAGGTTACCTATGATTATAGGACCCCAACATAGGCTCCACCTGGAGATGGAAGCTCTTTCAGTAGGTGTCAAGAACCACTGAACTCTGAACATGCAGACCGATGCTTTATCCATTAGGCTGATCCCAACATCTTATTCTGCAACCTGTACCTGTTTTGATCTTTCAACTGAGACCAAATAAAAAAGAACACTACTAAAAAAGAGATGCTCGGAATGTTGAGATTATTCACACTCTCCTATCCTAATCTACTGCAATTACTTCTCAGCTAGGTAATGGAAAAATGCTAATGCAACCAATCCAACAGTTGATCTAATAACTTTGCTCTTCCAATGTCTTTGATAAAACTCATAAATAAGTCTGTTACTCGTGCTTGAGAGTAATTTCTAGCCTGGTCTTCACCACAGAGGATTTGATAAACCTGAACAATAGGAAAAATACTAGAAATGGAAAAGGATACTGTATTGAAGAATTTCTCCATATATGTATTTACATGATCAATATAGGCTTGGCCCATCCTTTGATTTTCAACTTCAAACAATTCAACATCCTGACTTGATTTTTCACCTATGCCTTCTGTGTCCTCCAACGTTTCTTTACATGACTGCAAATGCTCTGATGGGATTTGTGGTGATCCTCCCACCGAACCAGGCAATGAAGCTGATTGTCTGATCATATCACAATCATAGATGTTTTTCAATCCATAACTGAATGTCGAAATAGGCTCCTGACTACACATATCATCTAAAATTGTTGCTATGAGATCCTGAAAGGATTGACAAGATTGCTTCATTGATTCACATGACAGGTTCTGGCTTTCTATGTATTTATCCTTCAACATCTGCTCAAGAATATCCTTCAAAATTTTGAATGAGTTATGATCTAATGGTACAGAATTACATTCCATTGATTCAACTCTCGTTTCTATCTCTGAACTTCCATATTGACTTTGAAAATTAATGGAAATTAGTGAATGTGATTTTGGGTCTAAAACAGGTCCCGTGTCATCAATGACGTCCTTTACTAACTCATCCGAATTTTTTTTGTCTTCACTATTTACAACTTGCCTAGAGTTTCTTTTCAGAAATTGAAAAGATGAGAAATATAAGGGCAAAGACTTTTCCCTTACTCTAAAATTTTCTGCATTTTCCTCATTGCTGTCATGATTGTTGGGCAGAGGATGATTGTCATATCTGAGCTGTAACTGATCTTCTTCCTGTCAACGACATGCTGTTGATTGTTTCGAGCAGTCAACATATTTTTCAGCCTCATAATCATCATCATACTGATCACATTTGGGTAGATTATCCAGGTAAGAAATGTCATCCAACATGCACATCATATCAGCTGGTGGCTCTTCAACAAGCTGAGTTGGAACTTCATCTTTGATTATGTTGTAAATTGAATACATGAAATAATCCTTTGGTGGTTCAAAATACTGAGGCTGGTCTGCAAAGTGTTTGGGGACATTGATCCTTGTCCGTTCTGGCACTAATGGAACATAAGGTCTTCGAACAACAAGATCATATTTCCTGTTAATCTTCTGCATCATCTCTTTTACAATATTTTCCAGGACATCTAGTTCATTTCTGAAGATGTCATATGCTCATTTTCTATTCTATCTTTCTCTTCTTCCCTTATCTTTTCCTTTCTGTTTAGCAAGTTAACTTCCACATCAAATGCAATCTTTTTCATTTATTCAAGTGTTGTAGTGTTCCTTTCTCTTAATTGGAATGTCATATCAGGATCAAAAGCATCAGGATAATGCAAGTGAGCTAATCCTGGGGGTGGCCTTATATCAACCAGAATTGCATGGTACACCTTATTGAACCTTGCTACAAAACTGATGTACTGTCTCCCCTGGCTGTCTTTTCAAATGGTCATACTCTTCTAGGATGAGAAAGACATTTCTCATGATCCCCCATCAATCTAGGAAAACTTGCACAAATTGACGAAAATTGTTGATGCTTGCAGCTGGAAGGTTCTTAAACCAAATATTTAACTTTACCTAGCAATGATAGGGTAGAAATCCTAATAAAGACATCGTCTTCCAAACAGATCAAGAAAATCCTCATGATTTTGAATGTGTTTTTCTGCAGTGATATTCACATTTTCCCCATCAAACCTAGGAAGGTTTTTTCTATAATTGGTAGGGAAGTCATGGAGAATGGCAGGTAAAACCAGAGGTTTTTATATGTCTGGGACTTTCACAGGTATAGGAGGTAAAGCAAGGGTCTTATAACTATCTATAATTTCAACCTGTAACTCTAGGATTTTTACATATGTGTTAGAGATCTTGACATCTGTGGGGAATAAAGAAGGAGGCTTATGTATGTCAAGGATTTCTATAGGTGTAAGAGTGTGTACCATAGCTATGGGAATGGGCTCAATCCTTTGAGGTTCATCAAGTTGAAAATGATCATCCTGAATTTCAAAAATATACTATGGACCAGGATCATGATAAGAGAGAAAGTAATTGCAGATGAAACCAATAATATCATGAATACAATTTGAGCTTGAGTACCTGGTCTTTCTAGGCTGCTTGGTCAAGCTTCAGGTTCTTCATCCAATGGAGTCTTTGAGTTGGCACCGTCTGGAGCTGATTGGAGTCGCTAGGTGAAATATTTCATCCTTCTTGTGCCTTCTCACTGTCCACCATCAATGATCAGATCTGGAACTTGAAGTGCACTACTAGAGAAAGTTCCCCAGTATGGTCGCCATTCTGTTATCACTCTGTAATTTTCCCAAGGTTGTGGAGGCAGTCACAGAGGCAACATCAAAACCACTTCGAGTCTTGGATCTATCCCTCCAAGACTTAGAGAGGGATCTCTCTATGTGATATAGATTTGTTTGAATAGATATTAGGCTAGCTAATGGGTTCAAAGTTTGTATTTTTTAAATGATTGGCTAGAACAAGAGAAAAGAGGTCCATTGGGTAATGGAGTCATAGCTAGCATCAAATAAGACAGATTTGACAGGCCGTTAATGCAGGGCAAGTTAGGAAAATCACAGGATCTTCATAGCCTTAATGTATGGTGGAGAGGAAAAGATCGAGAAGTCAAATTAAATACAGAGTAATGAAGAATTTTGAATTCAAATTTCAGTGGAAAACATAGAAAATATCCCAAGCTAAGTGACATAGTGTATTTCTCAACAAGTTATACCCTATTGCTTCTTAGAATATTTAAGATTGTAGCATACAAAATGGAGTTACAGAGGGATACAAAATTATAGAGGAAAATTTCTCCCAAGGATTTGACACAAGAATCCTGTCATGCGGCACTGTGTTTGTGTAATTTATTCAATAACATCCCTATGTAGAATTTACATCCAAAGGTACAGTCAGGTCCAGGAGGGACTAACAGGATTTTACATCCATCACGGTCCAACCCCTGCTCTATTAAAAACATGAATATAAATAAAATACAATCCTTAGGCTCAGGAGATCACATTCGATTCTCTTGGCCGAAAATAGCAAGTCAATCCCAAAGAGATATGAACTGAAAACTAGGTCGAATCCGCTGAAAATAGGGGTAATATCAGACATGTTTTTCTCTTCAATTATGACACCCAGGAAAAACCTGGAGGAGGTTATTGTATATGAGCATGTTCTGGACAAAAACCTCCTTTGGTTTCTCCAAATTCGTTTCCATCTTGCCGAAACAACTCTTGCAAAATCAGGACTGAAACAGGAAAAATCAAAAATATGAAAACTGAGCCTGAAAGATAGCTTTGATTCTCCCAAATGGTGGCACTTGTGCAAACACTGAGAGTTTTTTTTTTTATTCATCCTGTTATGGAGAAACAATTCTCTCAGTTTTTCAAAATTCATTTTCGTTTGCCAGTAATTCTTCCTGAAAAAAAAACTGGTCAAACTGGCAAAAATGGCGGTTTTGAGTTTTTGGGGGAGGGCGGT
>SNQJ01S0047215.1:54775-64884 GCA_010110895.2 Picea sitchensis | reverse complement strand
GTATGCTAGCTCTGGAGAGTGGTACGCTACCTTGATTGGCTTTTAGACCTAGGGTTTTCTTCCAGAATTATTCTCTCTGTCAAGGTTAAGGTGCTCAAGGGTGGCTTCGACCTATGCTTGGGTGACAATATTGCTATATTTTCTATGGTTAAACGAGCACATATATTATTTCTAACAGGAGGATGTTGTAATTTTTTTGTAGTAGCCATATCTTTGTTGGGGAAGGTTATATCTTTGTTTTAGCATCCATATCTTTGTTGGAGAACGTCATACCATTCTTGTAGCATCCATATTTTTATTGGGGGAGGTCGTACTTTTGTTGTAACAACCATATCTTTGTAGGGGGAGGTCGTACCTCTTGTTGCAACAACTATATATTTTTTGGGAGGCCATACTTCTTGCTGTAGTATCTATTTCCTTGGTTGGGAGGTCATATTTCTGCTAGAGGATCCATGGAGGACCATCTTATCTTGTGGAGGAGTATCATTTTCTTGGGAGAGATTGATCTGAACCTTCATTTATTTGCCATCTTGTCACGGGTCAGAACTATAATAAAAATCAAATCATTTTTGGGATTTTATTAGCTGTTGTTGGTGATTTAGTGAGATACTTCCACTTATCATTTTTTTGTTATAATTTGTAAGAATTGTGAAAAATATTCTTGGCATCAAACCCTCATTTATCCAATGGAAACTACCATGAGAAAACCAATTAGCAAACAATAAAACATAACAACATAAATAAGAGAGTTTACAGTGGTATTTGGGCTTATTGTCAAAGTGTTTGACAATAGTCCCGAACCAGAGAAATCAGAACAACAAACATAAACACTATAGCAACAAGAAAATAGTGTGTGTACAGTGGCCTTTGAGTATACCATCAAAGTGTTTGAAAAAATCTCTGAACTAACAATACATTAAAAACACAACAATAATTAGAAAGGGGTTATTTTAGGGGCACTAAAACATTCTAACAAACTATTTGACGAAAGTCATGAGTCAAGAAATCATTCAAAATGTTACAACAGTAAGTAGAAATTCATATCAGTAGTGGGTGGGTTATTACAGTGGTATCATAGTTGTGCATCTTGCCTGACTGAGGGGAAATAAAGGAAAATATATATTCATATTGTTTTCGATAAGTGACCAACACTTATACCCTTCTATTTCAGTAGTGGTAACTTGGTATCAAGGCTTGCATTCAGGTCTTAGGAAAGATGAAGACAATACATGAACGCTTGGAGAAATTGTTACAAACTTCTCAACAAGGTCAGAAGAATCTAGAAACATTGTTAGAGATTCTAAGTTGTTGGAACATCACTTATCATTTGGGAAGAAAAAATAAAGGTTCAAATCCAAAGTAGTTAGTGATGTGGATGCTTCATCTCATGAGGGAAATTTGAGATAACCCCGGGATGAATTCTTGGAAGTGCATGCATCTGCTCATTTTCAGGAGGTGTGCAATGGGGTTGATAAAAAATCATCTTTCAATACACCATTAGAGTTATCCTATGAGGTTGATAACCCTAGTGCTTATGATGGGCATGTTGATTGCGCACATGAATATTATGATGATCTTTGTGTGAAGTTGAGTATTGCACATTCTTCATTATCCATGACAATGACTCAATCATATATGGCATCCATAACACATGAGGATCTTAGTGGTATTAAGTATTTGAGGGAAGAGACTCTTAGGTTGGTCAAGCACGAGGGTTATTAAGTTTTGCAGGGGCTTGAAGAGAAGTGTGATTCAAAAATTTATGATTATACCCATACTTTGTATCATGGGGATCATGTGCCACCTCTTTTGGAGAGCTCAATGAAGGCTCAAGTCATAGCCACAGATGAGAAGCATATTCATACACTAATTAGGGGAATGGGTATATTAAAATGTGGACACTTCAATCTAGGATCCAGGTTCATATGACACTAGTGGAGTGGAGGTGAAGGATAAGATTAAAGGGGAGTAGAATTATACAGTGGTATACATTGGTATACAATGGTGATGCAAAGATTGTTATTGATCATCCATATGAGGAGGAGATGGATTTTGGTGAGGAAAATATGTTGGGTCATAATGTTGTTCGATCCCTTTTTCTCGAGGATTGTATGGTGAGGTACTCTCATCAATTTCCTTTCATCCCACATATGCATGACCCAAGGTTTGGAGAGATTCCTCTAGGGAGATCCCCTGACATAGGATGTGAATTGATGGATGGTCATATTCAAGATGATAGGTACAGAGTGGTGTACAAAAAATTTCTCAAAACATTTGGGAAGGAGCTGAACAGATTAGTAGGCACAAAGTTGACTCCTAGTACCTTATTCTACAAAGTTGACATCCTATGTACCTTATTCAAACCAAATGGTTGCATACAAAAATGGGAGTAAAAAACTCGGTTTATTTGGATTCTCTTGGTTATTAGTGTGGCACAAAAAGAGTCAGTGGGTATTGGGGATGGTGGGATTCTAACTTGGTTTCGGGATCCAAGAAGTCATCTGATTTATAGATCGCTTCAAATTTTGATATCGGTTGGAAAAGTTGTGACCATGATTGGTTTGTTTCATTTTTGGACTGCCATGAGAGGAGATGTTGAGACTTATTATATAGGGTGGGACACATTTTCTTTTTCGATACCCAAGATTGAGTCTGAAAATGGATTTGTAGAATTTGGATTCACTGAGATGCCTTGGCAGGATATGACTCATGGTTGGGTTTATCCCTTATAGATATTTCAGCTTGGGGTTCCAGGAGAGAATAATGCAATTTGGACACAATGGATAGATATTTATGATCAAAGTGGTGCATCGTCAACATGATGGTTGCTTATTTATGATATTAGCTTGGGACCCTGGGATTACATGTTTTGGCAGTTCAATTACTGATAGACAAGGAAGAGTTGGTTATTACTTTCGATATTTTCCTCATATGGTTCTGTAGGTTGGTTCCCTATAAGAGCCATTCTCTAAAGGGTTGATCAATTTTTTGCAATGCATGATTGCTATACCTATCAGTGGTATTTAGGTAGTCTCTTGTGTTAGTACCTTGTAGGAAAATGTTTTGAGAAAAGGGTGCATCACATATTTCAGGTTGGTTTGGGACCCTAGGATCATTCTTAGTTTCATTTTGGTTTAGCTTATTTATTGTAGGGTTTTTATGGCATGGCTTGAGGGAAATAAATCTTTGCGAAGGGATCACTGTAATGTCCCTATCTTTGGGTTCCCTTACTCTGCATTTGGAAATGACTTTATGGATTTATGTCATCCTAGTCAGAGGGGTAATTTGATGTTACCAGTGATCTCAAGGGGTTTATAAGATCTATATGATCCTTTAAGAGGTCTACTTATCATCTTTCATCATTGGGGTCATTCTTGTGCAATCAAATTTCAATTCTATTGCATTTCGATTGTTTCCGTAAATTGAGAATATTATTGAGCATTATTTAATGGATTTCACTAAGGTTGTCATTTTAATAAATTATCTAAGAGGGGCACCTTAGTTTAATAGCTCGTTGGAACTGAGATGAAATTCTCTTAATTTTGAGATGATGAAAGTGACTTCCAGGGCCCCAAAATGCTTTAAAGTCAAATAAATCATTTTTTTGGAGTAAAAGGGTTAACAAGTTGATAAATTTATTTTACTAAAGATAAATTAAAAATTCATTTGAGAGGAAACAATTAAATGGGGTATAAAGGATAATTAGGAGCTCATTCTCTCATTATGTTGATGATTATTTCTGATATTGATTTGGAGAGCTCTTGGAGCCTTTGGGGTTTGGAGTGAAACCCTTGTGTGGATTGGTTTTGGTGGTGAAAGAATCCACCCTAACTGATTAAGTTTTGATGGTGAAATATTCCACTGTATCCATTAGGAGGGAAGATCATTCAGATCTTCCACTTGCATTCATTTTGAGGAGTTCAATTCATCATTTGTAGCAATTGGGGATTTTTTGGAATCCATATTTCTTGGGATAAGATCGAAGTATATTTGTAAAGTTTTCAGTTCCTTAGAAGAGGAGAAATTATTCTTTTGCAGGTCGATTTGTTTGTGTGGACTGAGTTATCTAGTGTGGAGGCTGAGTTTTTCACGCAGGACGAATTTCTATTTACCAGGGGAGATCATAGCTTTGTTGTAACAACCATATGTTTATTGAGAGAGGATTAATTTTGTTGTAGTGGCCATATTTTTTTTGGGGAAGGTCATACCTTTGTTGTAGCAGCCATATCTTTGTTGGGGAAGGTCATGCCTTTGTTGTAGAAGACATATTTTTGTTGGGGGAGACCATACTTATATAACAACCATATCTTTTCTAGGGGGAGGCCATACCTCTTGCTGTAGAAACTATATCTTTGCTAGGAGGTTGTACTTCTTGCTATTGCACCCATTTTTGTGTCTAGGTGGTCATATTTATGATAGAGGAGGTGTGATGGTCCATGGACCATATTATCTTGTGGAGGAGTCTCGTTTTCTTGGGAGAGGTCATTCTAAACCTCTATTTATTTCCCATCTTGTAATAGGTTATAGTTGCAATAAAAATCAGATCATTTTTTGGATTTTATTTTTTGTTGTTGGTGATTTAGTGAGCTACTTCTAGATATAATTTTTCCAGTATAATTTTATGCATTGTGAAAACTATTCTTGGCATAAAACCCTCATTTATCCACTAAAAACTACCATGATAAAACCAATCAACAAACAGTAAAACATAACAACATAAATAAGAGATTTTACAATTGTATTTGGGCTTGTTGTCAAAGTGTTTGAAAATAGTGTTGAACGAGAGAAATCAAAACAACAAACATAAACACTACAATAATGAGAAAAGAGGGTTTGTACAGTAGGATTTGAGTATACCATCAAAGTGTTTGACAAAGCCCCTGAACCAACAATACACTAAAAACACAACAACAATTAGAAAGAGGTTATTTCATGGGTACTAGAGTATTCTAGCAAATTGTTTGATGAAAGTTATGAGTCAATAAATCACTCAAAACATTACAACAGTAAGTAGAAAATCATATCAGCAATGGGTGGGTTATTATAGTGGTATCAGAGATGTGCATATTGTCATATTGAGGGGAAATCGAGGAAAATATATCTTCATATTGTTTTCGATAAGTGACCATCACTTATACCCTTCCATTACAGTAGTAGTCACTTGGTATCTAGTCCTGCATCCAGGGCTTAGTAAAGATGAAGAAAATATAGGAACTCTCGGTGTAATTGTTACAAACTTCTCAAGATGGTCAGAAGAATATAGCAACATTTTTAGATAATTCTAAGTTGTTATAGCATCACTTATCAGTTAAGAAGAAAAAATAAGGGTACAGATATGAAGTGGTTGGTGATGTGGATGCCTTGCCTCATGAGAGAAGTTTGACAAAAACCTAGGATGACTTCTTGGAAGTGGATGTATCTACTCATATTGAGGAGGTGTGTGATGGGGTTGACATCAAATTTCAATACACCATTAGAGATATCCTATGAGGCTGATAACACCAATGCTTATGATGGGCATGTTGATTACACACATGATGATTATGATGAGCTTCATATGGATTTGAGTCAAGTATGGAACATTCTTCATCATCCACAATAGAGAATCAATCATCTATAGAAACCATAACACATGAGGATATTAGTGGTATTCAATATTTGAGGGAAGAGACTCTTGGGCTGGTAAAGAATGAGGGGCATTCATTTCTCCAGGGGATTGAAGAGAGGTATAATTCAGAAATTTCTGATTATACCCACAGTTTTCATCATGGGGATCATGAGCCACCTCTTTTGGAGATCCCAATGAAGGCTCAAGTCATAGCCACAGATGAGATAATTGAGCGTATACCTTGTGGACCAACCAACAATTAAGCATATGCATCCGATTATTGGGGGAATGGGTATATTACAGATGTGGAAAAATCAATCTTGGATCTAGGTTCATATGACACTAGTGGAGTGGAGGTACATGATAAGAATTAAGTGGAGCAAAATGATACAGTGGTATACAATGGTATAGAATTATATACAATGGTGATGCAAATATTGTTATTGATAATCCATATGAGGAGGAGAAATATTTTAGTGAGGAAAATATCTTGGGTCATAATGTTGCTCAAACCCTTTTTCTTGAGTATTTTATGGTGAGGTATGCTCATCAATTTCCTTTCAGTACACATATGCATGACCTAGGGTTTGGAGAGATTTCGATAGAGAGACCCCCTAACATATGCTTCAAGAATACCTTGAGCTTCATTTACTTAGGATCGATGAGTTGAGGGATGAGCTTCATGGTGCAATATATCTTGTTTATATTGAATTGTGTTCAGGGTACCATTAGATTAGGATGGCAGATAAAGGTGTGTGGGTATATCAGGAGGAGATCCAGGTCATATGGGATTGGATCACAAATATTTCATCTGAGTGGAAGTTCCACTTTTTGGTGGAATATTCCAAGGATTGGTTTGATTGCGAGTTAATGGATAGTCACATTCAGGATGACAGGTATAGAGTGGTGGATGAAAACTATACTATAGAGATGGAATATACTTAGTCTTTAAGTCCACTCTTAGAGAGGAGATCATGAGGGCTATACATGATACACTCTTGGTAGGGACTCTTGGGTACTTCAGGAGTTATCAACAGATCAAACAAAGGTTCTCATGGAAGGGCCTCGAGGATGATGTGTTGAGACATATGAGTGAGTGCATGACTTGTTAGCAGAACAAGTCAGAACATACCCATCCAACAGGATTATCATATCCTATACTCATTCCAGAATAGGAGTGAGAGAGTGTGTTGATAAATTTGATCATAGGTCTACCAGAGGTGTATGGCAAGGATCGTATTTATATCATTGATGGTTGGTTCACCAAGTTGGAACATTTCTTTGAAAGTCCTTTAGAGTATGAGGCATCACAAGTGATAAAGTTAATTTTCAGGGAGGTGTTTAGACTCCATGGGTTGCCTAAGTACATCAACAGTGATCGGGACATAACGTTTCTCAGTACATTTGGGCAGAAGCTGGGCAGATTATAAGGCACAAAGTTGACTCCTAGTACCTTATTTCCACTAGATGGTTGCATACAAAAATTAGAGTAAAAAACTTGGTTTATTTGGATTCTCTTGGTTATCAGTGTGGCACAGTAGGAGTCATTAGGTATTAGGGATGGTGAACTTCTAACTTGGTTGTGGGATTCAAGAATTCATATGATTTATAGATAGCTTCAAAGTTTGATATTGATCAGTAAAGTTGTGACTGTGATTGGTCTGTTTCATTTTTGGACTATCATGAGAGGATATGCTGAGACCTATTGTATAGGGAAGGAAAAAATTTCTTTTCCAATACCGAGGATCGAGTCCAGAAATGGATTTGGAAACTTTGACTTCATTGAGATTCCTTGGCAGGATATGACTCATGGTAGTGGGTTTATCTCTTATAGGTATTTCATCTTGGGGTTCCAGGAGAGGAGAATGCAGTTTGGGAATGATGGGAACAAAATTATGATTAGAGTGGCACAACGAAAATGTGGTTGTTTCTTTTTGAGATTAGCTTGGGACCTTTGGATTACATATTTTGGAATTTTAGTTATTGATAGAGAGGGAAGATTTAGTTCTTACTTTTAGTAATTACCTCATATGGTGCTTTGGGTTGGTTCCCTAGAAGAGCCATTCTTTGAAGGTTTGATTGATTTTTTTCATTGCATGATTTATCTACCTATTGGTAGTATTTAGGTGGCCTCTTGTGTTAGTACCTTGTAGAATAGTGCTTTGAGAAGAGGTTGCTTCACACATTTTAGGTTGGTTTAGGACCCTGCAATCATTCTCAATTTCATTTTTTTTTCCAGCTTATTGATCATATGATTTTGATGGCATTGCTTGAGGACAATCAATGTTTGGGAATGGAGCACTGTAATATCCCCATTTTATGGTTCCCTTGATCTACAGTTGGAGATGAATTTATGCATTTATGTCATCTTGGTCATAGGGGTAATTTGATGTTACCAGTGAGATCAATGGGTTTAAAAGAGATATATGATGCCTTCATAGGTTTTATTATCATATTTCATCATCGCTCATAAATTGAGAATATTATTGAGCATTATTTAATGGATTTCACTAAGGTTGTCATTTTAATATATTATCTAAGAGGGGTACCTTAGTGTAATAGATCGTTGGAATCGAGAGGAAAATATCTTGATGTTGAGACGATGAAAGTGAATTAGATATGCTTTAAAGTCAAATAAATCACTTTTTTGGAGTAAAAGGGTTAATAAATTAATAAAGTGATTTTACTAAAGATAAGTTAAACAGTCACTCAAGGGGAAAAGGTAAATGAGGTATAAAGGAGAATTAGGAGCTCATTCTCTCATTATGCCAATGATTATTTATGATATTGATTTGGAGAGCTCTTTGAGCCCTTGGGGTTTGGAGTGAAACCCTTGTGTGGATTGGTTTTGGTGGTGAAAGTTTCCACCCTAGTTGATTAGGTTTCGGTGGTGAAAGATTACACCCTAGCCATTAGGAGGGGAGATAATTCATATCTTCCTCTTGCATTCATCTTGAGGAGTTTGATCCATATTTTGCAGTGGTTGGGGATTTTGTTGAAGCCATATTTCTTGGGAGAACACCAAAGTATATTTATGAAGTTTGCATTTCCTTAGAAGAGGCCAAATTTGTTTTTTGCAGGTCGAGTTGTTTGTGTGGACCGAGTTATCTAGTGTGGGGGGTGCGTTTTTCATGTAGGTCGAGTTTCTATTTGTTGGGGGAGGTCATACCTTTATTGTATCAACCATATATGTTTCTTTGGGGAGGTCGTAATTTTGTTGTAGTAGCCATATCTTTGTTGGGGAAGGCCATTTGTTGTACTAGCCATATCTTTGTTGGGGAAGGCCGTACCTTTGTTGTAGAATCCATATTTTTATTGGGGGAGGACATACATATGTTGTAACAACCATATCTTTCCTAGGGGGAGGTCATTCCTATTGTTGTAGCAGCTATATCTTTGTTGGGAGGTCATACTTCTAGTTGTAGCAGTCATTTCCTTGGATGGGAGGTCATTTTTCTGCTAGAGGAGGCGTGAGGGACCATATTATCTTGTGGAGGAGTTCATTTTCTTGGGAGAGGTCAATCTGAACCTCTATTTATTTCCCATCTTGTAACAGGTCAGAATTGTAATAAAAATCAGATCAATTTTGGGCTTTTATTTGTTGTTGTTGGAGATTTAGTGAGCTACTTCCACTTATCATTTTGTTGTTACAATTTGTATGCATTATGAAAACTATTATTTGCATCAAACCCTAATTTATCCATTGAAATGTTACGAACATAAAAACATAAACAATAAATAACAACAACAACAACAATAATAACAATAATAACAATAACAATAATAACAATAACAATAAATAGTAATAATAATAATAAATTAAATTAGATAAATGAAAGATCAAAGAGGCACATACCTCTTCACCTCGTGACCAGTCAATGCTATAAATAAACCGTCATGAAGGTCATTGTATCATCATCATATTTTATCATTTTATCAATTAAATATCAATATTCATCATACTTGTGTCTTCAAATTAAAATAACAAGCTTCTTCATTACAGTGGTATCATAGCAATTCCTTGGCAAATCATGAGTTAAAAAAATCAAACCATACTCTTGTTGCTATCATGTCTGTCCGCCCCTATTCAGCCGATGTTATTCCAACCATACAAACCCGTTGTTGTTTATTTTGTACATGTTGTATATTTTCACCATCGTACATCCTCATCCCATCCATAGACCCGTTCATACAGTCAGTTGCCACCCATATAGAACGTAGTTCCTTCAAAAAGTTTGTCATACGACTCATGGTCCTGTCCATCATACCTTTGTGGTCCCCCTCCAATCGTACACCTGTGTGTGGTCTCCTTCATACACCCCATACCCACCTTCTTGCCACAATCGTTTTAAATTCATTCATGACTTTTTATATTCACATCTCTATAAATCACCTTAAATTTTTTTAATTAAAAAGTTGACCAAAAGGCAACTTATTAATTAATTAAAAAAAAACTTTATATACATAATGAATAAAGTATCTCTCTCTCTCTCTCTCTCTC
>SNQJ01S0047215.1:0-17180 GCA_010110895.2 Picea sitchensis | reverse complement strand
ATAGTTAGAACTGCTACTAGTATTATGTAGAGATGAACCCCCAAATAAAAAATGACACTGCAAGGTCGAGACTCATAAACAACATGGTGTTTCCACATATATGGTTGGCCCAAGAGAACATCACAGACATCCAGTGGGGAAACTTCAAATAATACCTCATCCTTGAAGGGTTGGATGCCATGAAAATTGACACTGCTAGATGACATGAAGATCTCGTCCCTCGCTAAGCCACTGGATTTTGTATGGTTGTGGGTGTGGTGTTGTCAACAATCCCAATTGTTTGATGACCTTTGTTGAGATGAGGTTCTTCTAGCTTCCACTATCAACAATAAAATGAAGCGGGGTCCCCTTCACCCACATTCGTGAATGGAAAAGGGGCTCCCCCTCTTCAGGATCTTTTGGTTCTTCTAGTTGAATTGTTGCAGTCATGACAATAGCAGTGGGGTTTGCGTCGATGATCTATCTTTTACCAGTATTTTTAGAATCAGATTATGAATCAGGGTTCGAGTCCTTGTCTTTGATCTCGGCCACCAATGACTGTTTTGAGCAACATTCATCAGTCTTATTCTAGGGGATTTTGTGGAAATCACACCATTTTCCAGTGTCCTTCTTCGTCTTTCTTTGACCTTTATTTTCCTGTGGCTTGGACTAGTTTTTGGGAGACTGTTTGTTAGGGTCGTCTTTCTCATACTTTGGTTGTTATGGATTTTCAGACTTGAACTCCCATTTATTCTAGTGCTTAAATTTCTTCTCGATTTTAACAGCATATCGATAAGCAGAACCGAGTGATGAGATGTCCAGAAAATCCATTTTAGTTTGGATGTATTTGTGTAGAGCCCCGCGGTATTTCAAAACCATATGTCACTTAGAGTCTTTGATACCCAGCTTGGTGCAAAAGGTTTGGAAGGTATTGGTGAAATTTGGAACTTCTTGGCCCCTCTCTTGTCGTAGTGTGGTCCATCTCATGTATTGGTCCTCATATTTTCCAATGGGGTAATATTGTTCATTTACCGTATACACAAAAATATCCCAAGTGGGATCGACCCCATATATTCCAGACTCCTCTGTAGAAATTTGCTCCCAGTAAGTTTCCCACCAATGTTTGACATGGGGGAGATCCTTAAGGAGCACGAAGATGATCTTTTCTCTGTCGAAAAAACTGTGAATAGAGAAATAACCTTCTAACATATTTAACCATTTATCTAGGGCATCCGCATCTATCTGACCTTGAAATATAGGAATATCAAAATTGACTTGTACCTTAAAAGGTGAGGTTCCTCTAAAGTGTTCGCTCGATGAAGATGCGCCTAATGCTATCAGAAGGTATTTAAGGATGTGGGAAAAATTCTCCATCATTTCATCCCTCTGTCGTGTAAGAGCTTGCTCAAGCAACAGATTGATAGAATCGTCTGCTCTGTCATTTTTTTTTCTTCCACCATTGAGGGTTTATTGGGTGTGAGAGAGTAGTTTTCCTTAAAAGAGACAAGCTCGAGACCCAACTTGCTATAATTGGACCTCGTCGAGGACATGCACTGAAAAACAATCAAGAGCAGCCTGCTCTGATACCACTGAACTCGATTATTTTCAGCACAAAATGAGAGCGGAGATATAATAAATAAATGCACAGAGATATCATGGATATCCAATAATATAACATAATTGTATCAGAGATTCAACCAAAAACACATATATACATTAATACATGATTTCTATTAATGAAAGAAATGTACAGAGACTGTAAAAATACAGAGTGAAAGACTCGCTAGAATGGTGGAAGCTTATCATTGAGAAGAGTTGTGACAGCTACTCACATTCACAAGAAGATGGTTACAGTGAGGCTTTGAAGGCCTTTTTACAATAAGTATGAATTTCAAAATCCCTAGACATCCAAAAACCTAGCCCTAGGAGATGAAGCGTCAAAAGTCATGTGGGCCCCGTTTGGGTAAGTTGTTGGTTGTGGAGCCTAATTATTTTCCCAATTCATAGGTCTTTTATTTTCAGCCGTGTTTATACCCATGAAGTATTTAAACCCCAGAAGTATGTACACTCTTCCATGCGGGGGAGTGCAGAAGGGGGTTACCCCCTCTGCAGGGTCCGGGGGCAAGCAGGCCCCTAAAGGAAAAATTGCCTTGTAAATGCATATTGTAATTTTATTGTAAATATGGACCGTTCATTAAAAGGTCGCAGATATAACGGTAGAAATTATGTTAGGGATTTTTTCCCTAGAAGGAAACCCTATGTTATGCGGGAGATGTACTGCGGCTATGCATTATTGTGAATATTGTATTATGATATAGGAGACTGTGAGAGAAAGAAGAGGAATATACATCGGGTTTGTTGTAGGTTGTATCCCTTCATTTGCTGGATAATAATAAAGGAAGGACCTGGAAATTTCTCTAGTGGATGTAGCCCACACTGGGTGAACCACGTAAATTTATGTCTCTATTGTATTGTGTATCTTCTATGTTTTGTTTCCGCATTTGTTTTTATTTTATTACTCTGCGATCCTGTTTTTCTAACATAAGTCAATACATCAACTTCTCAGGGTCATAACTTTTGCATACAATCTTCGTTTGACACACTCAATACCTCATTAGAAAGATATATCCGAGGAATACAACTTTTGTGTGAGAAACAATGAAGGAACTTCCATGTATCTCCCCATTTTCCCAAAAACATCCTTTAGGGCCTCAAAACGGACTCGGAAGTTTGGGACCCAAAAAAACTGCTAAAAATAGTAAATTACCAAAATTGCTAGAAAACTGTTTTGGGCCAGTTGGAAAAGGTGGGTGGCCACCGATATCCACCTGGATCACAAAATGATGGAGAAAAGGATGGAAGACATGATTCATGAGGCTTTGGAAAGTGGAGGGAGCATTACACAAGCTAAAGGGCATGACCAAAAGCTCATAGTGGCCCTCATGATTTCTAAAGGAAGTCTTAGGAATGTCTGCCTCTTTCATATGGATATGGTGGGAGCCAAAACGAAGATCAAGTTTAGTAAAGAACTGGGTGCCACTCAATTCATCCAAGAGGTCATCAATGATAGGAATGGGAAATTTGTATTTAATGGTGAGTTTGTTGAGGGTGTGAAAGTCAGGACACATGCACCAATAACCTTCTTTATTAAAGACCATGACCATAGGAGAAGAGTAGGGGCTCGTACTAGGGAGGATAACACCTGTGTTAAGCAGTTCTTGAACCATTTTATCAATTTAATTTTTTGGGGAAAAGGGGTGACGATAGGGACAAATATTGGGAGGAAGGCTTCCTGGGACAAGGGGAATGGAATGATCATGAACACCACAGGAAGGAGGGATTCACTGGGAGTGGAAAAACCCACATGATGTTTAGAGAGGATGGATTGGAGATCCTGCAATGCCGAGGATTTCTCAGTTGCTTGCATGGCATGTAGTTGGGCAATAATGCCAAAATGACCTTTTTTGAGAAGCTTTGCCATGCGATGGGAACTAATGATCCCAGGGGAACCAACGGTGATGCCTTGGAACTTATATTGTTGGCCCTCCTGGTCGAATTGCATGGTTAATTCCTTAAAATCCATGAGAATGGGACCCAAATTTCTTAGCCAGTCTACACCCAACACAATGTCACAACCACCCATGTCGATAGAAAACATATGATATTTTAGGTGGTAATCACCAATTTGGAGACACACATTTTAACAACACCCTCCACATTTCATGGACCTGCCATTGGCAATCATGATTTGGAAATTATTGATTGTACGGATATAGCAATTAGTTTCTTGGGCAATGTGACAATGAATAAAATTATGGGTGCTTCCACTATCAACAAGAATGATGACCTTCCTATTCTTGATGTAGCCAATTAGCTTGATGATTTGGGGAGCAGAGAAGCCAATGAAAGCACATAGGGAAATGACCGGTTCTACTTCGGGAGGGTCTGAGGGAGGGGTTATGTCAGTGGTTTCAAGTGACACAGACACAAGGGGATCTTCAACATCCTCTTCCGAAACATCCTCCAAGATGACCATAAAAATATTTTGTTCCTTGTAATTGTGTACCGGAAAATATTTTTCATCACAATTATAACAAAGGCCTTTGAGTTAGTGTTCAACCATTTCAACCCTATTCAATTTTTGGATCTTTAGTGGAGTAGAAGGAGGAGTGGGATTTACTGGTTTAGTGCAGGGAATAAATGAGGGTTTTCGGTTTTGACAAGAGATAACTTGTTGTGATTCCTTAGCTCTTTTAGTAGACTCCACCCAACTCTGAGTTCGAGCCATGAGGACATGGGCATGAATCTCATCCTTGAGGCCACTGATAAAACATTCTAAAAAAAAAGCATCAGACATGCCCTCTGTATGAAAAGTCAGTCACTCAAAAGAAACTATAAAGTCTTCCATTGTGTCATATTGTTTCAACTTTGTCAAATGGCCTAAATGGTTGGTGTCAGTGTCAAAATGTTCATAAATCTCTCCCATAAAGTGTGTCCAAGCAACATACCCTTGACGGGCAATTTTTCTCCATTGCCACCATTTCCAACGTTCTTGATCCAGATGGAGAAAACCATACCGGAGTTTGGCCAACTCATATGTAATGTCGTACAAAGAGAAATAATGTTCCATTTGAGTTACCCAACTAGTGGGATTCGAGCCATMAAATTTGGTCACATCCACATGGAGAAGTCGTAGGTCAYGCTRAAAGTGATGGGGCTGAAAATTATGGGAATGAGAGGAAGTTTCAGCTTCGATATGCAAAGGTGGGTCAGATAAAGGGGGATCTGCAAGGATATGCAACTTGGTGTAGATCATCGAAGCGATAGATTCAATATGGGTAGTAATGTCTTGTTTGAGGTCTTTTTTGAGTTCCTCGATTGAGGCGACGATGGAGGAATGCATGGTTTTATTGATGGTGGCAATATTGGCACTGAGCTGTCTCACTTCTTATTGGGTCTCTGTGAAATTAGATTGCAAGGTATTGAAGAAATCTTCCAAGTCTTGGCTATGGGTATGGCCATGATGATGAGGGAACCGAAAAGGGGTGAGTGGGGTCAAAAGATTTGCTGAAAAATGATAGGTATGAATGTGATAAGGGAGAACAGATAAATCCAATCGAATAGGTCTCAAATATTGGTGCAACAAAATCCAGAATTTTTTTTTTACACCTGCGGAGTAATACTCTGGTCTGAATAATACTGCAGTGATGAAATTCCCAAATTCTTAATCAGGAAGAAAAGTGTAGTGATTTGGCAACACAAATGCAGGAGACATAGTTGCACAACAATAGATCTTGTCTTTTTCTTTTTTTTTCCATCCCCAAAGGTTAGGTATTAAAGGGTTCTACACACAAGGTTTTTCCCTGTGTTATAGCTCTCTGATATACGTGCGGGGTCCAACAGTATTACTCAGCCCAATATCTCAGGGCACCAACTAAGGAGGCTATACTGTTCCCTTAGCCGTACTACCCGACTACCCAGGTACTAGAGAGTATCTTCCCGAGTGTTGTTCTCAGTGGTACTATAGCATTCAGGCGGTCGATCGATTTATCTAAAGAGGGCTTGAGGAAATCTAGGTTGATCTATATACAGGTGATGTCTCATGCACTACCACTCAAAGGGGTACCAACTGTACCGTCCCCATCCATCCATGTCGGGCCACACTACGCCAAAGAACTATTTTATGTTCTCTCTGCGGAACATACTGTAACATACCTAGCATCTAACTGAGCTATGCCACATGAATTTTTTGAACTGTATGCAATTAAATTATATACATACAGATCTCTTGCAGAAGCATTCATGTATAAAACATAAACATACAAATACATCTGTAAATACACGGATTCACACTAAAATAACAGTAAACATATACATGCAACATATACAGGCAATACCCATAAAAATAAACACAAATATAACCACACATATGGTAACCCATAAAAATACACACGTAAATAACAATGCAACATGTAAATTTATCACACAATTGACACTTATCTTGGTAAGAATGTCACCAATTGCGTGTAGACCTTCCACGAACCTCCCAGCCTTAGACCGCACTGCTCATGACTCTCAGCAATGGGTCACCCCCGAGCTAGGACTAAACTCCACCCGGGTAAGGGATTCCTAACCAAGCTAATGGCTCATGGACCACAAGAAAGACTCCGCCACAGGTGCTCACTCAAATAACAACCTACAGTCCCTCATTCCCCACATACCTGTCCCACCCTAGGAAGTGTGCCCCTTCTCTTCTCAACAGTCCTTCGACTACCCCACTTCCCTTCTGGGCTTCAACAACAGGTCAAATAAGAAGTCTCGGAGCACTGTAGTTGCATTTCAACACCTTTCGGAGATCAATTCCCAAAAATTATCTCACCCAAAGAGAAGTTTCTCACGGGCCTGACAACCCTCCTCTTCAATCTAGCTCCCAAGATAACCAGCTACACAAACAGATATGGCTATGGATATCGTTCTGGTACAGTGAAATGAATGTCTAAAAGATAACTGACTGTGTGAGTGAAAAAAGGGTCATCGATTCATGGCGGAATGATGGTTGAATGATGGAAGAGTGTGTGAAAATGAACTAAGTCCCAACAATATGTATGCATGTCCCCAACTTGACACTTGTCATGTTGGGAGCTACTTTTTCCCACTTGTCCCCAACTTTAGAACTTAGGATAAAATAATTATCCATACTTTATGTTTTAAGAAATATTAATATAATATTCATCTTTGGCTTAAGCTCCCTAGCTTAGTCCTTTCCTTAACTTTTGTCCCTCCCTTCCCCTAAGTAGTGGAGTTTAGTCCCCCATCTCTTTTATCGTGGTCGGTCTGCGCACAGCGATGTATTTTATATTAATCATGAGACATATACAAAAACAGGCGCACTGGCCTTTAACATCTAGGCTCTCCAGCCTAATCAAAACATAAGCATCCTAGCTTATAATAACTAGCTCACCAGCCTATAAAACATAGCATATACACAAAGGCTCGTTGGCCCCACAATTGCACGCACTTAAGATGTTGCACGTGGTGTCCTGGAATGTGCACACTTCATCATTTCACTGAGCAGTACATGCGCACACTATGCCATGAAAGGTGCATACAAAATGATGTCAGAAAACTCACCAGCTTAAGTACATTTGTGTTACATTACAATTGGGTTCAACCTTAGGGATATTACAATCCCCTCCCCTTATTTATGCAGCATCCTCAGTGCATCATGTACACATATACAACAAAATTTTAAAAAATCCTCAAAAAGATGCAGGTATTATGTCTGCATTGCATTCTCATGCTCCCAAGTAGCGTCCTCAGGACCGTACCAAGTCCATTGGGCCTTTACAAGCCCTATGGATCGATTCCAGAGCTATTTGATTTTCTGGTCCAGAAAGCATACCGAATGCACTTGAAAGGCGCCTTCTTACTCCACCTGAATCACATTCCAATCAATAACATGATTAGCATTAGGTATATGTTTCTTGAGTAATGATACATGGAATACATTATGAACAGACATAGATGCAGGCAATGCAATCACATAAGCTACTGGATCAATCCTCTCTAGGATTTCAAATGGACCACAATAGCAAGCTGCCAACTTTGAAAAATTTCCCAACTTCAGGGAACTTCTGTTGGCCCTCACTTTCAAGAATACATGATCACCCACTTTAAATTCCATGTGAGTTCTGCCCTTATCAGCATAGATTTTCTGTCTCTCTTGGGAAGCCTTTAAATTTTTCTTTATTTTTATCATTTGTTCTTCCATTTCTCGGAGCAAATCTGGCCCAACCACTGCTCTTTCTGCTGGGTTATCCCAACTTACTGGTGTGTTGCACTTTCTACCATAAAGTGCCTCAAATGGTCTCATCTTTAGAGATGCTTGGTACCCATTGTTATAAACAAACTCTACCAAGTGTATATAGTCTTCCCATTTTGATGGTTTATCCATCACATACATTCTCAACATATCCTCAATCACTTGATTCACCCTCTTTGTTTGTCCATCTTTTTTTGGATGATCGGTTGTACTAAAATTCAAATTTGTGCCAAAACCATTAAATAATCCTTTCCAAAATTTCCAAAATTTTGAGGTAAATTTTGGATCTCTGTCAGACACAATTGTCTTGGGTATTCCATGTAATCAAGCAATTTCTTTCATATAAACATCAGCAATGTTTGTTGCCTTGTGAGTGAGCTTAACTAGAATAAAATGGGCATCTTTACTAAGCTTATCCACCACTACCATGATAGAATCATGTTGATTGTTTGTTCTGGGAATTTTAGTGATGAAATCCATTATTACAACTTCCCATTTCCACTCAGGAATGGGTAATGGCTGTAGAAAACCAGCTGGGTGTCTATGCTCAACTTTTACCTTTTGGCATTCCAAACATCTGACAATAAAATCAACAACCTCTTTCTTCATGCCTGGCCAATAATAATGGCTCTTGATAGTTGCAATAGTTTTATGATATCCTGGGTGCCCAGCATAAGGCACATTATGCATTTCTCTCAATATCATATTTTTCAACTCCTAGGAATTTGGTACATAAATTATGCCCCTGTACCTAAGAATTTCATCATTATCTAGCTTGTAATCTTCAATTTTTTGTTGCAAATTACCTTGCTGTAATTTTGCCACTAATTCTTTGTATTGCAAAATCTGATTTGGTAGCCTCTGTAATTTTGTCTTTCAAATCTGATTGGTAAATGCTATTGGTTGTAGCATGCATTTCATGCACTCTTCTACTGAGTGCATCAACCACTTTGTTCTCTTTCCATTTGATATGCTTTATATCAAAGTCATATTCACTTAGAAATTCTAACCATCTGCTTTGCCTAGCATTTAGAGTTCTCTGATCAAATAAATATTTCAAACCATTGTGGTCTGTCCTTAGCTCAAAAATTTTCCCCATGAGGTAGTGTCTCCATTTCCTCAAGGCATGCACTATGGCTGCCAACTCCAAATCGTGAGTGGCATAGTGTCTTTCGTGCTCCTTCAACTTCCTTGATTCATAACATATAACAAACCCATTTTGAGTGAGGACTCCACCAATTCCTTCTTTACATGCATCTGTGCATACAATGAAGTCTTCATTTAGGTCTGCAATCCTTAGTATTGGAGCACTTGTCAATAATTGTTTCAAGTGTTGCAAACTCTTTTCACAATCCAATGTCCACTGAAACTTCACACTCTTCTTTTGTAAGGAAGTGATTGGGTGTGCAATCTTTGAAAATCATTCAATAAATCTCCTGTAGTAGCTTGCAAGACCCATGAATGATCTGACCTCTGTCACATTCTTTGGCACTGACCATTCTCTAATGGATTCTATCTTCTCATGATCCACTGCTATCCCATCCTTTGAAATGATATGTCCCAAATAGTGAATTTGCTTCTGGTAAAATGAGCACTTGCTACATTTGGCATACAATTGATGCTCCCTTAGTACTTGCAACACCATCCTCAAATGATGCTCATGCTCTTCTTATGATTTAGAATATATGAGAATGTCATCTTAAAAGACAATGACAAACTTGTCTAAGTATTCTCGGAAAACACCATTCATTAAGCACATGAAAATAGTTGGTGCATTTGACAACCCAAATGGTACCACTGTGAACTCATAATGACCGTAACTTGTCCTGAAGGCGGTCTTGTTGATATATTCCTCTTTAATCCTTACCTGATGGTATCTTAACTTGAGATCTACTTTGAAAAGATCTTTGCATCCTTTAATTGATCAAAAATATCATCAATCCTTGGCAGAGGATACTTGTTCTTAACAGTCACTTTATTCAACTATCTGAAATCAATGCACAATCTTAATGTTCCATATTTCTTCTTCACAAACAAGACTGGGGCACCCCAAGGTGACACACTTGGGCGTATATACCCCTTCTTCATAATTTCTTCAAGCTTCATTTGCAACTTCTTCAGCTTTGGTGTACTCATTCTGTAAGGAGTCTTTGACACTAGAGCTTCTCCAGGCATTAAATTTATAGAGAAATCAATATCTCTCTTTGGGGGTAGTCCTGGTACCTCCTTGAAAACATCTTCAAATTCTTCCAAGACTACATGATCTTCCAAATTTGGCACCTTATCTCTAGGTGTCTCTTCCATATGTGCTGCAAATATTTGACACCCTTTTCTGTAACATTTCTTCAAATGCAATGCTGAAATTTCTCGGATGGTTATTACCCTGGGAATTCCCTGCACCTTCCTTAGGGTCCCTTCCTCATTCAAGCAAGTAAAGGCCTTTTTACGACAGTCTAGGATGGCATGATGCTGGTCCAACCAATCCATCCCAATTAGACAGTCATAGGAACCTAAAGGAAAGATGTTGAAATCCGCCCTTGTGTTTAGTCCATTCATGTCCATAAGACATGACTTAACCATCTCATTAACTTTTCTTTTGGCTCCGGTAGCCAACTGCACCAACCAAGATTTCACATGCTTTCTTCTTGGAAAATGAAAACTTTCCACCATCTTAGGATCTATATAAATATGACTAGATCTTGAATCAATTAAAATAACAATGGTTTGGTTGTTGATCATACCTTCAACCTCAATAATATGTGACTAATACTATGCTTTCTTGTTGTCCAGTGCTGCATAGATCCTTGGCACATTTCTACCCATGTCCTCCATTGTTTCAGCTTGTTGTACATTGTGAACAGTCCTCCCTTTTTCACCTCTGTGAGGACAATCTCTGAACATGTGATATCCTTTACACCCCCAACATTGAATAGGTGGTTTCCTTGGCCTTTGACCCTCTGTTTCAATCGTTCTGGGCTCTCTAGGAGTTTGTTGTCCCTGTGGATTATTTCTAAAGAATGGTGGCTTAGATCCCTTCTTCCTTTGATCCACCTTGAACTTCTTTTTGTCTTCCCAAGATTTTTGGAAAGTTGGCCTTGCTTTTTGTTGATAATATAGGCACTTAGATCACCTTATGGTCTCCTCCAATATCTTGGGATAATCATATTGTATTTTGTCACTGATAAATGATGGAAATCCACTCAAATACCTCTGAATCCTAACTATATCATCCTTGATAAAAGAGACATACTTCAGTAGTTCTAAAAACCTTCTTTCATACTCATCTATGGTCATACTCCCAAGCTTGAGTTCAAATAAATCCTTCATTTTATTGTCATAATATCTCTTAGTCAAGTATTTCTCCTCAAAATACTTCTTGAATTCCCTCCAAGTAACACTTTTCTTTTTGATGTGCTGCACCTGCACAAGATGATCCCACCACATGGATGATTTTCCTTTGAGTTGATAGATGGAAATTATACCTTTTGGATGAGAAGAGTAATTATGCAATTGGAAATACTTTCTCATGCCTAGCAGCCATGTCTCTGCATCTTCATCCTTCTTGTGCTCACCATCAAATGTAGGAGGTTTGATTTTGTTCATTTCTTCTCGTAGCTCATCCACCCTAGACCTCTTATGATTTATGACAAGGGATGGACTTGAGTTGCTATCTTCTCTCTTATTGGAATTCCTTGGGGAGTGATGGTGATGTCTGCTAACACTTCTTTCTTTTCTTTTCTCATCAAAAGGCCCATGACTTCCTAATTTGCTTGAGCCACTCTCCTTGTCCAATTTATTTTCTATTATGTTCAATCTCTACAGTAACTTCATGTTGAAGTTATCCTTCTGCTCCTTGGCTCTCATAATCCTTTAATTATCATCTTTATGGCTTTGGACATCCTTCTGCAAATTTTTAATTGTCTCTTCCATATTCATGTTTCCGTCCCTTTCTTCTCCATGTCCATTGGAGTTTGTTTCTTCAATGCCCAAATGGACATCTATCCCTCTAATATCATCCTCCTGACTGTAATTCCCCTATGCCTCTTACATTTCTATGGAGTCTTCACTGATCTTGATCTGATCTAGTTGTTGTTAACTCTACAAAATGTGCAACCAACAAAACTTTGTCAGGCTTAATGTGTTCCACAATTTCATGAAAATAGAACCATTCTGGTTCAATAATATATCATAACTCTTTCTTCTGATTTCCTGAAAAATTGAATTCCCAAATCAATTTTTTGGGTGGACAATTATATTCCACTGTCCAATACCTTTCCAACACCTGCTCCCATTCTCAATTCCAAGTCTTGAGCATAAAATTATGACTATTTAAAAATTGTCCATTAATTTTTCTGTTCATTTTTCAACTTGGCGCAACTTTGCGCTGTAAATATGAATTTTTTCACCTACTCCTTAGAATTTTCATAGGATCTCAATTGGGTTTCTTCATATACATCTTATGGAATTTCTATCCAAGTTTCAGCTCTTTCTGGGCTCTTGGTTGCTAGTTACAGCCTACTGAAATTCTAGGCCAATTTGTGTTTTTGGTATGGAATGCTACAGGTACCTTATTTTCCATATTAAACACCTTTAACATGCCCATAAATTCAATTCAGCTCTGGGAATATCTTACATGTTTCAATAGATTTCCATCAACTTCTCTTGTGCCTCAATCCGATTCCAGAGAAAAAAGTTATGGCCCTTTGAAGTTAGTTGGGTCATAAAATTTACCCTCCACTGTTTGGGCTGTAACTTTCTCAAAAAAGATTTGTTTGACGAACAGTTTACACCATTAGAAAGATCTACCCGAGCTCTTTTATTTGAGCTGAAAAGACAAAGTGTATCTTTGGTACACGTTTGTCTCATGGTTTTTGAGTTGTTAAAAATGCTCTTAAGGCCCTAAAAAATGCACTGCAAAAAGATGACGTTCAAATGATATAAAACATCATAGAAAATCACTGCTTTTTTTGTTGTTGTTCACCTTTCAAACAACTTCACGCACACAAATTTCTACTTGTACACCCATATTCACCATGCATAACAATAACACAAGGTAAATCTTGCTTCGCTCACTTTAAAACCACTGTGTATCACTTCTTTGTCGTGCCAATAACTTGCGCGCACTACTTTTATGTCATGCGCCAATATCCACCACGCACAGTTTTGGCTTTTGCACTATTACCTGTTGTGCACATTTTTTGTATTGCGCGCTGATATTCTGCACACATTTTACTCTACGCGCTTCACCATGCCATATTTTAGTACGCCCCACCAAGCACCAATACTCTGCACACACCATTCACTAAATTGTCATGCGACAACATATACTCACATTGTGTGTGCAACTACCAAACTCCATTGCACTATGACAATAATGCACACACAACGCATGCCCTTATTATGAATTTACACACCGTGCACACTTCTTATGCGTATGAACACTATGCAATCCCAAATTTAATGTGTGCACCCGCACACCAACATTTTTTCGTGCGGTGCCAAAATTTAGTGCACGCACCAGAAAACCACTATTTTTCTACGCGGTACCAAAATTTAGCGCGCACACCCGCACACTAACATTTTTCCGTGCGACACCAAAATTTAGTGCACGCACCAACATGCCAATATATTTCCGCACGGTGCCGAATTTTACCTATCTCAAGATTTTCACTGTGCATCATGCATTTTTAGTGCACCCACCTGTGCACATTCACCTTTATGCGCATCAAATCCTCGTGAATTCTGCTGCAGAAATTGGGGCTTTTTCCTAACTTTTTCCCCAATTTACCATAGACATTCTGCAACCACGAAATTTGTTCAATTTCACCCCAATAACACCAATTCAACCTTTGCAACAAAAAATCATTGTGGGTTGACATTTCTAGAACGAATTTCCCCAAAATCAATTCACGAATTGAGAATTTTATTTATTAATCTCGCTCCAACTTTCATGGCTTCACTGTAACTTCAAATTCAACCAATTCCAAGTTTGAATTTGCTAGAACAGATATTAAATCAGGAATATCTCACCACATGGCCAAATTTCTCAATTTCGGTACCATATTGTAGCTGGATGCTCTGCAACTCGAAATTTGGCCTCTTCGAAATAAATCCTCTGTGAAATTTCGCTTAAACTTAACTTGTTCAGCCCATCCAGATTCAGTGTTGAAAACTAAAGCTCTGATACCAATTTGTAACGTCCCCAACCATCCATGTCGGGCCATGCTACGCTAGAGAACTCTTTTATGTTCTCTCTGCAGAACATGCTATAACATACCCATCATCTAACTGAGATATGCCACATGAAGTTTTTGAACTGTATGCAATTAAATTATATATAGACAGATCTCTTGTGGAAACATTCATGTATAAAATGTAAACATACAAATACATATGTAAATACATGGATTCACACTGAAATAACAGTAAAGGTATACATGCAGCATATACAAGCAATACCCATAAAAATAAACACAGATATAACCACACATATGGTAGCCCATAAAAATACACACGTAAATAACAATGCAACATGTAAATTTATCACACAATTGACACTTATCTTGGTAATAATGTCACGAACTATGTACAAACCTTCCACGAATCTCCCAGCCTTAGATCACACTGCTCATCACTCTCAGCAGTGGGTCACCCCCGAGCTGGGACTAAAATCCACCCAGGTAAGGGATTCCTAACCAGGCTAATGGCTCATGGACCACAGGAAAGACTCTGTCACAGGTGCTCACTCAACTAACAACCTATAGTTCCTCATTCCTCACATTCATGTCCCACCCCAGGAAGTGTGCCCCTTCTCTGCTCAACAGTCCTTCGGCTGCCCCAATTCCCTTCCGGGCTTCAGCAACAGGTCGGACAGGAAGTCTCAGAGAATTGTAGCTGCAGTTCAACACCTTTCAGAGATAAATTTCCATCAATTCTCTCACCCAAAGAGAAGTTTATCACGGGCCTAACAAACCGCCTCTTCAGTCCAGCTCCCAAGCTAAGCAGCTACACAAACAGATATCATTCCGGTACAGTGAAATGAATGTCTGACAGATAACTGACTGTGTGAGTGAAAAAATGGTCATCGATTCATGGCTGAATGATGGTTGAATGATGGAAGAGTGTGTGAAAATGAACTAAGTCCCAACAATATGTTTGCATGTCCCCAACTTGACACTTGTCATGTTGGGAGCTACCTTGGCCCACTTGCCCCCAACTTTAGAAATTAGGATAAAATAATTATCCATACTTTATGTTTTAAGAAATATTAATATAATATTCCTTTTTGGCTTAAGGTCCCTAACTTAGCCCTTTTCCTTAAATTTTGTCACTCCCCTCCCCTAACTAGTGAAGTTTAGTCCCCCATCTCTTTTATCGTGGCCGGTCTGCGCGCAACGATGTACTTTATATTAATCGTGAGACATATACAAAAATAGGTACAATGGCCTTTAACATCTAGGCTCTCCACCCTAATCAAAACATAAGCATCCTAGCTTATAATAACTGGCTCACCAGCCTATAAAACATATCATATACACAAAGGCTCGCTGGCCCCACAATTGCGCACACTTAAGATGTTGCGCGCGGTATCCTGGAATGTGCACACTTCATCATTTCACTGCGTAGTACATGCACGTACTATGCCATGAAAGGTGCATACAAAATGATGTCAGACAACTCACCGGCCTAAGTACATTTGCATTACATTACAATTGGGTTCAACCTTAGGGATATTACACCAACAGGGGTTACAAGGGTGGACAACAGATGTGCGCTTAAGTGCCACTTGTATTTCCTGCGTGTATGAATCCCCGACCACGGGTTTATGCACGTAATGACAAATCTCTATAGCTTAAAGACGTCAGAATACGTCTCTACCCTGAAAAAAAAATTAACCCACAATTTTCTACCGAGGAAAGTTCTCTGATACCACTTGTAATATTCCAGATATAAAACGTATGCATAACAGAAATAAAATGATAGAAATGGTAGATGAACAACGATATAACCATAACAACACCACAATAATACCAAAATGATACTAGAATAACACCAGAAAGAGCACTTTGATTACTGAGAGCAATGTTCTCTTACCTCTTCGAGGGGGCAACCTCCAGTAGAGAAGAGCTCTATTATAATAATATCCAAGACAAAAGTTCTCACACCCTCGACTCTTATTTATACTAAATATGTCTATCAAAAGAACCATCTAGAGGAAGATCATTCTAGAAGTGAAAGCTTCTATTAGGTCTTCTTACATTCGACTTATTCTTCCTTATTGCTAGGCCTTATTAATATTGACCTTTATTACATCGGAATATATTATTCTACCGACGTGAGGGATTAGGTCCCTAACAAGATCATTGGATCATTGATGTATCTAAAGAACACCAGGCCAGATATATGTTTTTTTTTTTAAACCTTGAGTCAATTTCTAGTAGAGCCTAGATGTGTTCACCTGGTTACTACAAAACATGTGATGAGGTACCTTAAGGTTACATTAGATTGTGGTCTTAGCTATAATGGAGATCATGAATTCAGACTGAATGGTTATACCAATTCAGATTGGGTTGGAAGTGTCTCTGACAGAAATAATACTTCAGGATGTTGTTTGAGTCTGGTTTCAACCATGATCTCATGGAAGAGTAGGAAGCAATCAAACATTTCTCTCAGCACGACAGAAGCATAATACATTTCCGCATGTTCCTCCAATTGTGAAGCCATATGGATTCAAAATTTGTTAATAGGTCTATTCGATCTAGATATGGAAGCAACTCTAGTCCTATGTGATAACCAAATTTGAATAAAGATAACAGAGAAACCTGTGTTCCATGACAAGTCAAAACACATAGAGATCTAATATCATTACATATGTGATATGGTGTAGAGAGGAGCCATAAAGATCTAGTATGTTAGCACAAATGAACAGGTTGTTGATGTGTTGACCACGCCTCTATCTCGTGTAAAGTTTGAGCACTTTCGAAATAAGCTTGGTGTAGTCCGAAAGGACCTCCCTCGAAATGGGGAGTAGTGTTGTGATGCCAGCCTAGTGCTGAAGATTTCCATATTTGTGTTGATGTTGTTGTGATGCCAGTCTAGTGTTGAATATTTTCATCTTTGTGTTGATGTTGTTGTGATGCCAGCTTAGTGCTGAAGATTTCCATCTTCTTGCTGATGTTGTTGTGATACCATCCTAGTGATGAATATTTCCAACTTCATACTAATGTTGTTGTGATGCCAGCCTAATGTTGGAGATTTACAGTTTCGTGCTGATGTTGTTGAGATTCCAACCTCATGTTGAATATTTACAGCTTCGTGCCGATGTTTTTGAGATGCCATCTTCATGCTAAATATTTCCATCCTAGTGTTGATGTTGATG
>SNQJ01S0047214.1:134316-146310 GCA_010110895.2 Picea sitchensis | reverse complement strand
AAACTTGTGAAACAAAAATTAACCAATTTAATAACCTAAATATAAAAATTGTGAATAAAACAAAATCTAGAACAATAAAATTAAAATGAATTTAAACTAAAAGCTAACTATAAGTTGTAAACAAATATTTTTTATATTTTCCTTTCAAATATGATCTTAAAATTATAGAAGCTTCAAATTGATGGAGAGGATAAAAATATTAATTTTGGGTTTCCACAAAATCAAACAAATGATAGATAGTACTTTTTTTAATTTTTAATTTTGAAATGAGATGCAAAATGACAAAAGAATTTAATTAATTAAACCCACCAAATGATTTTGTGAAAATGAGAAACCAACCAGGATATTATTTGATGAAGTATTGAACCCATTATTCAAAATAGTCAAACTTTCTAATGAGAAAAAGGAAAAAACATAGTTATAATTTAAACGAAAGTAAACAGTTGATAAAAATTAATGTTTTTGTCTAAATAATTAAGATTTCTATGCTCGTCTCTCCTTCATTCAAGTTTGATCAAATGTGAACAAATGTCATAGAAAAGATGTGTCGCAACAAAATGTTTTCCTATAAAATCGTTGTTATCAATCCATGTCTTCAACCAGGCCATTATAAATTCAATAAGGAAGAGGTAATAACAAACTCCCAAATTATGAAGCTCATCCATCAACATCAAAACTATGTAGAAAACAAAACAAAATGGCATTTAAATTTTATGAAATTCAAACCAAACAAAATAAAAGAATATAAAATCAAACCAACCTCAAAACAAAGCAAACCAATAGCAATACAATCAATTCAAGGGGAAACAAATGAAGAATCCAAGTAAAATTTTGAGGGACCCTAGATTTTGATTAAAGAAAAAGAAGGGGGTTGTTGCGGGCAACCAACAATTATCCAAATAAACAGGGAAGCAATTGGGGAAGATTTTGGAGGATGTGTCGGCCATAACTTCCAACTCACATGGTGGAATATATGAAATTAACATATGGTATTCTAGAGGCAATGCAAGAATGCATTGTGTAGATGTGGCCATGATCATTGGCACATTGGTTTTATTTATTGGTAACGTTTTATTGCATTATGAAAAGCTTGGTATGATGATAATGCATGTATAGTGAATGATTTTTTCATTATAGATAATATGATTAATTGTTGGATTCCATTTTTGATATGAAAAATAATTGGAAGTGATGGAATATTAGATTAATATAATTTTGAAAATCAGTTCATGGGATGAATGGGAATATTGTACGTGGGATACTAACAACTTATTTGGTTGTAAGAAAGTTGAGGAAAGTGTAGGTAGAGTAGTATTGGATATGCAAATGGTGTAATCCCATAAATAATACTTATATATACAACTGGAAGATCGAAACAAAATGAGAAGAAATCTCATGCCCAAGAAATTATTTTTTTCTATATAAAACAAATTTGAGAAATTAGCAATTAAATTTTCTTATGATATGCCAACAATGTTTTTGGCCACATGGAAATTAAGAAAGTTGTAGGGAGAATTCTTGTGGATATGAAAAGGATGTATTCCCATAAATTATACTTATATATACTATTGCAAGAGCCAAACAATTATGAGAAAAAAACTTATGTTTGGGAAATTCTATTTTCCTGTGTAAAATAGATTTGAAATTTTATAATTATAAATTGCATAATGTTGTCTCATATTGAATGTATGCATATGATATAGGTGAGATGATTTCCACATGTTATAGATTACTAGTGGAATTGTAGGAACAAGTTGGCATTCGATTGCATAAGAACACATTGAAAAATGATGGATCTCCTGAGGATCTGTATAACAATGAAAGGGATGCCTGAGCCTAGAGGGGGAGTACAACAAGAAGAAACAACTTGTCGAGCTTACATAAGAAATAGGTTTCCATGCTTGAAGAGTGAACTCTAGTGTGAGTTACACTATCTAAGAACCAAGTTGTCAGGATTGAAGAGTGAATTCTAGTGTGAGTTTCACTATCGAAGAACTAGGTTGTAAGTACTGAAGAGTGAACTCATCTATGAGTTTCATTGCAACAACAAGTTTGTTTCTAGTTATTTCTTGGTAGTTCTTCCCAGCAGTGACTTTCCCTTGAGGTCCTAGTAGTGACATTCCTAGTTACTTGTGCCAGAGAGATCCTGATAAATGAATGGTTCATCCTGATGGATTAAGAATAGTGAGGGGGCACATTCCTTAGGTAAAACCTGATAAATGAATGGGACACCAGATAGACTGAGAGTAGTAAGGGAATACAATCCTTGGGTTTGGAAGGTCAAGAGGAGGAGTGATGGTGGAAATCATGTGAGTTGTAGGAGAATTACAATGGGTTTTATATATGTTTTGGGCCAGGGTGCCTCTGTATCTATGTTTTGGGGCAAGATCACCAATGTATTTCTGATTTTGGGAGCCAGATCCCCTGTGTATTTGTGGTTGTGGGGCTAGAGTGCCTATGTATTTATATTTAGGTTGGAATTCCTATGTGATATTAGGATGGAGATCTTATATATTGATTAAATTCTAGAGATCCTAGAATTGTAATTATATGTACACCATAGGGTGTTGTGCACCAAGGACAGTGAAAAAGTAAGTGGGAGGGGAATGTAACATCCCTAGTTTTGAACCCCATGAATTATAATGCAATTATATAAATGTGAATTAGGTCGGTGAGCTGATGTGTTGGGGGTGAATATATCATATTTATTTAATGTGGCCAAAGGCCAAATTGTATATTATATGCATTGAATAATTAATAAAAATAGTAATCACTAGATGTGATATGAAAGGGATGAAGAATTGATCCTAAAAGATCTATTAAAGACTATGGTTAAGTTTTTTAAAGCATGAGTTCATTAACCATTTAGGAATTGAAGAAAGAGGAAGAATTAATGATGTAACATGGAAGCCATAATAAGATATACATATATGTAAATAATTACAAATAATCAACAAACCATAACAAAAAAAGTTGTTAATGTAGTTCGACAACATCGCCTACGTCTCTGGGACTTTGTCTCAGTGGGTCAGGCTTTCTTATTTCTCTTAAAAGCTTCAAATGTACATCAGGAAAGTGTCAAATGGATTAAAAATTGGTCTGGCTATGTTCTTCTAGACCTCAAGAACCCAACACAACTGAAAACACTGAAAATGGATGAACAAAGCTCCCGAAAATGGCCCTCAGAGTTGCTCTTCTCAATAGCTTCCCTGAATAAAAATGGCTTTGATTGTCAAATTCCTCATAATTTATCCTTATCTAAACCTCTCTAAAGCTACCAATAACCTCTGGTTTATATAGGTATTAATTTGGCAACAACCTCCCAACTTCCTCCCAAGATCTGGCCTCAAATCGAACTCCAAATCTCCCCAAAAATGACCAAAATCCATCAATATCAGGATAAAAATCAATAAAAATCATATTATATGGTTTAAAAACCAAAAATGTGCATAGATAGGGTGAAACCCCTTTTCTCCGGGCCCCTAGTTATATGTGAATGGTCCATGTGTCCTGGGCTAATCCTAGCGCATTGGCTCCTCCGGTCATAGCTCCTAGTCTTATGGCTTTGGCCCCAAGGATGATTTTAAGGACGGAAATTTATTTTAAATTGTAGAAACCTTGGTGAATATTACTAATCCTTCATATGCCAACTATAAATGTTTGGCGATATTTTTGTAAAAATATTCAAATTTCTAAGGATTTTATATAGTTTTTATAAATTTTTGGCGATTTTTAAGGTAAAATAATTTTATCCTATATAGTTTGGGTGAATCATTTTTTAAATAGAAAATCTCATTGTTGGAAAAACCATGGAAAATTAGCCCATGAGTGAAATTTATCCCCTAAAATCATCCATGTTTGGCCCATGTGGCCAAGCCCCAAAACCGCCATGTGCTCCATTCATTGCCAGCCCCTGGTCGGTCGGGGCTGGCCTCTGCCGACTGGGGCTTTTCCCCTAACTGTGCCACACGTCAACCTTTTAACCATATAACGCCAATTCATAAACAAGCCACATGTATAGGGGAGTTGGTTCATGCCTTGGTGTTAAGTCATTTCCCTTAGAGGTCGCAAGTTCGATTCCCCCAGAGGCAGAACAAACCTTTTACCTAGCCAACCTTGGCTAAAACCAAGGTGCCACGTGGTGCCATGTGATTGGTCCATGTGTCACCCTGCTATTGGCTTGTACTACTGACGCATTGGTCCAATTAGATACCCAGTCAACACTGCCACATCACCACTGTACCTACCATGTGTCTGGCGTACCTGCCACATGTCACATTGCCACATCATCCTATCGTACTACCACATGTCAGTCCATACTGCCACGTCCTTCGCCGTATAGTCTAGTCACTTTCCATGTGTCACTGCCACGCCAGCCTACCATATGCCCAACTATCCTCCATACATCCAGGTGTCAGCCTATCATTGGGCCATGTCACTATACAGACTTCCACGTGTCATCAATACAATGACATGTGTCAAATCCGTACAGTGCCAACTCATCCTGAAAGTGTCAAAACCAGGAAGTGACACGTGTCACTTCCTGGTAATTCCATGTCAAAATGATGACATCATCATGATTTCATGTTGACGTCATCCCGACGTCACCTGTCATACCTACTGACGTCAACGATGACTTTGACCCAATTGAATTTTTCCCTATTTGGGAATTTGATTAGAATGCGATAACTTTCGCATACAGTGTCCATTTGAGGAAACAAATATATGGCTGGAATCATCGCGACGCGACAAGAGAAATGACGTTGGTTTCATCCGATTCTGAGAACTTTGATTTTTAGGCCTTCGCGGAGCCATTTTGGTTCTTGGATCCATTTTGGATCATGCCTCCCCACTAAGACCTTTTGGTCCTCCAAAAGGGTACTAACTAGTTATCAAGTGCRGGATAGGTGRYCCCACTTGTTCTTTGTCTTTAAACTATGTCCTGTGCACCTGTCTCATCAAGAACAATTGCAAAATAGCCATGATAACTGAAAATATATTGTTAGCCACTTGTACTGTGTCACATCTTACTGAAGCCACTACCATCCATGTTGAAAACATTAGCAATGATAACATCAGAAATATGATTGCAAACGAGCTAATATGTTTTTAGTACTTGCACAACATTAGCTTATCTTGAAGCAAAGTATGATTGAACTTCCATTCTACAATCATCTCATGTTCATGCTTAAGATAAACTTCTTGATTTGGCACAATTATAGGTGTGTTTCTTGCATAAGTTGTCTTCCTTAATTGTTCCATTATTCAAAGAGATTGATTTGTTTTTAAGTGATGAGAATGTACATCGTATTCATTGCCTTCTTTGATTAAGTGATAATGATTTTGTTCCTTGTAGAAGATTTCTTTGCGATCATACCAATAAGGATTGCTATTGGAAGCAAACCAAAGCGGAAAGGCAAGACAATTTTGGGAAATAAGGCATGCATGAGGAAAGAGACAAATGGAAGGAAGAGAAACACGTGCACATGCATGGAAGACCTAACGACGTTAGGGTTAGGGTTTTTGTAATAAATTGTAATGGCTAAAGTGACAGAAACGTATAAATATGGATACCTAGGTCTCATAACAAGGATTCTAGTGGTTAGTGGTTGAGTATTGTGAAAATGTAATGTAAAATTTTCCCGTATGAACTAATTTTGTAAGCTGTTGAGCTAGAGAGGGTTGAGGAGGGTAGATATTGAGGGTTAGATTGTAGGCTAAGGAGCCTAGTGCGATCTAGTCTACCTCATATAGATCTTACCCAACTGAGAAGAGTTGTAAGCGCACAATGCTGTAGTGACCGAACCACTATAATAAAAGAGTTGAGAGCCAAATATTCATGGACGTATCCCACGAGAGGTGAACCATGGTAACATCTGTGTTATGTGATTGAATGAATGCATTTCCTTATTGTCTTTTAGTAGATATTGATAAGATGGATGAATGAGTTATTATATTTCTTGCATAAACCGTGATACAATATACTGCATTAATAAGTTATAATATAACTCTCAGCGCACAGTTCTTAGATCTCCTACTCAATCCTAGGCCACAAACACATGAGTCTTGCAACCACCCATTAAGACTATCTCGGGTGAGAGGGTACAATGCACCTTGTGCGTTGTGTTTCCTTCTGGTTTACTAGGAGGGCCGATAGTTTTAAAGGATTTGTTAGAAACCCGAACATACATGAACCTTGGGTCAATAAAATCACAACAAGAGATAATTAAGAGAGAGTAACAAATAACCAACAAATGGTTCTGTTGTTTTTGGCAGGAACAATAGAGGATTGAGTAGATAAGATATGTTGAAGATCTGTGAAAGGATGTGTACCATCTATGGGAGGCAGAGGAAGAAAATATTAAGCAGAAAAGAAAGCAATGATCCACTAGAAGGGGATGTTGAGACCATGGAATCCCACAAAAGCAAAGATCGAAAGCTAGCTAAGGACAAAAGAGCTAGAGTTTGCACAGAAAGATAATAGAAACCCTAGAGTAATACCCCGCAAATTTATTAAGAAATACATCTTTACTGATTTGCACGAAGTCTTTTTCTGTGATTTTCCACACTTATTGTAGGAGTGGATACTAAGGTTGAAAGATAACCATGCAACGAATCAGATCTGATAGTTAGAGTGGACCCCCATATAGATTTAGCAATTATAAAAATTGAGCAAAAAATTCACCTGCGCGGTAGACCTTTGGCTCGACAATATTGTGGCAGGCTTTATAACAGAGTTTGTAGTAGATACAACGAAGTCGTACAATGCAACAGAGCAAGAGTTTCTACGTGGACCTCGAGGAAGATACATTAGAGCGTTTTATACTTCTATATAACAAAGGCGTAATGACAATGGAGTTAGAAAACTAAATTTCCCTACGTTCATGGGGGAAGGGGGGAAGCACTGACAGAAAAAGGAGAAATGGAAGGAGGGAAGGATAAGGGAAAGAAGGAGGAACCATTGGACACAATCATGATGGATGATGACCAGATCAAGCAGATCACGGAGACAACTAGTAAGATGCGTAGCAGAGTACCCTACCAATACAAGGTGAATACCAAGAAGAGAGACGTAGCCGCGAGGGAAGGCCTGGAGAGTGACGAGGAAGAGGTAGAGGATCTATGGGCCATGGAGCAGATTGAGGAAATCCTGCGCGCAACATATGAGAGGAAGACAAGAGGTCCAAGAACAGGAAGAGAAGGCATAAATTCTATCCATATTAATGTTAGTGTGGAACCCATAAACCCATGTGCGACTAATACACCAAAGAGAACAACACCATTTAGTCAACCGAAGTTCGGAAGAAGTCAGATAGAAAGAAGTACATATACACAAGGAACAACAACTAGAGGACCCAATTAAGGAAGCACTATTCAAGTATCTACACCGCGCAAAGGTAGTAGTTCATCATTCAAAATGGCAAGACATGATCCCACCATTAGGTTACCATAATTTAATGGAGAAGCGTCAGAGGGACTAGAAAAACATTTGTTCATCTATGAGAATATTTGGGAAGTGAAACATATCAAAGAAGAAGATACTAAATTGGCACAGCTAGCGATTACATTAATGGATTGTGCACTCGATTGGTACATGATTTTAGCTACAAACAATCCACCAGGGACAGCCAGAACAATTGCAGATATCAAGAAATTGTTGATAAAAAAATTTCAAAAACCAATTTCAGAAGATCAGTACATGAATGAGATGATCGATATTAGACAGAACCCAAGAGATTCTATATGGGATATTGACCATATATTCAAGCGATTGAAGGGAAAGTTGAAATATCTCATGACCGATATGCATCATAGGCACCTGTTTGTCAATTCACTTCTCCCTCACTTAAAATATCCATTGCGACAAAAGACATTTCAGACATAGGCATAGGCTCTGCAGGAATCCCTACAACTGGAAGAAAACTAGTATCAACAGATGAATCCAGCCATCGAAGAATTGAAGGAGGATTTTAAGAACTTAACATTCCAACTAAACCAGAAAAAGAATAAGGAAAAATGATAAGTCATTTGGTGTACTACATGCAGGATGGAAGGACACCACAAGAACGAATGTCCAACATTCGTACAGTATATGGCACTAGGAATGTCGAATTCATTACCAACAGGAGGACTATGGTGTGAAATATGCAAGAAACTGGGTCATGATCCATATCATTTCTCAATGATGCAGAAATACCAGATAGTCCCAAAGAGTTCGTATTGCAACTTTTGCATGTCAGTGGGCCACGATGACAAAGATTATAGAACTATGGAATTGATGTGAGAAATGACATCAGATGCATATAGAGTGAAATCAGAAATATTGATTGGGCAAGCTTCACCACCATTTAACCAAGTTCTAAACCCATACAACACTATGGAACAACAGTACAATACTATGAAAAAAACATATAATACCATGCAACCACAGTACAACACAACAAAACCTCAGTACAATACCATGCAGTAGAATCAGGTGCCTCAGTATAATGCATCGATAGGAGATTGAGAGGAGGGTTTGGACAAGGTAGAGGACCAGTGGTATGCCACAATTTTCAACAACCGGGACATTATGTAAGGGAATTTCCACTTCCACCATCAACTTGTATGTATTTTTGTGCATTGGACCATGACACGGAAGAATGTCCGACACTATTAGTAAAGATCCAGGAGAAGAGGAACCAAAACAACCAGAATGTTCAGTGTATCTTAGCCAAAGCAAGGGATGAAGGAAGAAACGCCAACATAGTCACCTATGGAGGAGCCAAAATAGGGAACGGCACAGTCCGATAAGACCCAGTACAACACTAGTGGTTGAAGACAAACACCGAACCAAGGAAGTAGTTCGACGCACAGAAGGAGAAGGAGATATTTAAGCAAGCCCAACAATAATTTCATAAGGAGGACATTGCATCGACTTCAACTACGCAATAAAGAAAGGAAGAGACAGAATATGAGATGCCTCCATTATTGGATTATACCAATGAAATGCAACCCATGGGACAAGTAAGTACAATCAAAGGATTTTTGAAATCATGTGTCAAAGTATTAAATGATCCATCATCTGTGAAAATACTGCAAAACATGTTAGAAATATGTAGTATAAAGACGGAAGGAAAACTAGAACAAAAGACAATCAATCACCTACATACAAGGAGAAGAACAAGTAGGGAGTTCAATCTGGATGTGAACATCAGAGATTTCAACATGGGAGACATCATACTAGATTAAACATCCGAAGTGAATGTATTACCAAAGAAGACATGGCAATGCATGGGAGAGCCCACAATAGGATATTCACCCATTCAACTGAAACTAGAAAAACAACACAGAGTCCTACCAATCGGTAGACTAAAAGGAGTGACTTTAGACTTGGATGGGGTGCGCACTAAATAATATTTTGAAGTGATTGAAATAGTGGATGGTACAACACCATATCCAACATTGATCGGTCTAGATTGGGCGTTTGACAACAAGAGCATAATCAATTTGAAGACAAGGAAAATGACATTTGAGTCAGGAGAATACAGGGTCATCGCGCCATTAAACCCATCAGAAGGGGAAAGGTTTGTAGAGCCCACTTTCTTAGACTTAGAGGAAATCAACCAGTTGTACAAAACAACTGCGTGCGATGAGGATTACGTAAACCCAACTGCAGATGGGATACTCATTTGGTGGAGCATTACTTCATGTACAAAAGACTCGGATACCGACTTAGAGAACTGGAAATAAAGGCTATATGAAGTTTCTATGATAATATCTGCACGAATATACCATGCAGTAAGATGGGCAGGCACAAAAATAAGGGAACCACCCAGCTTCCATGGAGTAAATGATCTAGAAGTATTCTTGGCATAGTATGAAGATGAATTTTCAGAGTATAAGAGACACTTGGCACTTGATATATCACTCAAGTCCAACTTGCAAGATGGTGGGGCACACACAAAGATACAATCACAGATTGGTACCAATGCAAACAATTACTTCACATAAGGTTCAACGCAGAAGGGAAAAACAACAAGCAATAGAAGTACGAGGGACAGGGGGCACCAACATAACACTTGGAGAAGTGTAGAACGCTGTGGAAAATGACACCCCCTATTGGCCCTTGGTTATGGAAGGAAGCATAGATAAAGGAAGAAAAGGGAGAAATCGAACTTCACAGAAGACACAGTGACTGTTACTGGGTCGAAGTGAGCAAAAGAGAAGAAAAGATGGAGTGAAGCCCGAGAAAGAAATCCATTGGACGAGGAGATCGGGGACGACCGATAAGCAAGGATTAAGGACCATGTACAACTTAGCAAGAGGGAAAATCCACCATTATATGATTTGGAGCACCACACGAGAAGGAAGGAAAGACAGGCTGGCGAAGCCCTGAAAATATGGGTCAAAGTTGACCTAGGGTTTTAGACACCTAGGGTTTTATGTATCTAGGGTTTTGGACACGTAGGTTTTGGCCTAAGGTTGTCGATGAGATATTGTAATGTATAAATTGAGGTATAAAGGGCCTAGGTTGGGTTGGTACGATAATGTTGTTACTGTTGTTGTTGGTATTGAGTTAGTTGAGAGAGGAGTATTGTGAGAGAGAGAAGTGATGAGTACAAGAGCCTTCTGGATTGTAAGATCTTCAACTGGGTGAAAAGATCAACCCTTCAAATGGGTGCGTAGGGAGGGGAGAGAAAGAGAGGAGAAGAAAATATCTGCTAGCTAAGAGCGCAGACGAGAACTGTATGCTTTACCTCAATATATTATAGCATAGTTATGTGGACGTAGCCCTAGAGAGAGGGTGAACCACATATATTTTGTGTTGTGTGTGATTGATATTTTGTCTCTGTCATTGATATACTGTGATTGCATTACTACTTTAAATCTGATAAGTATATGTGAAGAATAGATCTAAGTTGATAAGTGATATGTGAATGCTATGATGTTCTTGTGTTAGATCCACTTGATATTCCCCTTGGTTGTAGACATATTTGTCTTGCAACCCCTTCATAACTGCTTCAAGTGAGACTGCATCTGCTTTGTAGGTGTTGCTGAAAGGGATAGTAATTAGGGCTCGTTGGTGTGCTCTTGGAGATGAACCCTGGGTTTGCCCCTGTGCCAACAAATGGTTCCGTTGTCGTGACATGAATCTTCTTGAGGGAATGTCAAGGTGGTTTCCTTAGAAGACGGAGATTCAAAAGTGGATAGAAGATAAACAGAAGGACTTTGTTGAAGCCCAGAACAAGATCCCTAATCTTAGTTCAGAGGACTAGTTGGAGAAATATATCTTTATCGATATACGCAAGATATGCTTTGGAGGAATCCATCAAGAGATATATGAGTGGCTAGATAGATTAGCAGATACCCAGTTCGAGATTCGATCTAGACTTCCTGTGGTTTGGACTTCGGAGCTGATCAAGAAGCTCAAAAGAGTTGATAACACTGTATCGTGAGCATTAGACCACTGGTTTGATAGTACCATTGGACGATACATCATAGAGTTTTTTGTTGATAGAGTAGAATCGTATAGCCAGGTCGAGAGATATTTTTTCAAGGGACCTCAAGGGAATTGTTTTCATTTTTGGAAGCTGAGAATCGAGATGCTATTGCATGAGAAGAACATCTTGAAGATACAATAGATTGGTCGGATCAAGAAAGGATAATGTTCAAAAATTTGGATAGCAACAACAACACAAAAGCTGGACATACGTGTAGTGGGAGAGTGTTTCGAGAAGTCCACCCTGAAAACCTGTTTAAGAAGAACTATGGGGAGGAAGGATTCTAAAGTGGAGAAGAGGTAGAACTGACAGATGAAGAACATTCATAACCTGCTAGGGAAGAGGAAGGAAAATATCCATAGCTTCGCTGAGGAGAACCTGAAACCTCAAAAACTGCGTAGACCATCGAAGTAAGTATTTTTATCCTTCCTATTGATTCAATATTAAGAAACCAGAGTAATCCCAATCACTAGAGCATCCAAAGCACTGTCAATAGTAGTCCACCACATAT
>SNQJ01S0047214.1:123412-134306 GCA_010110895.2 Picea sitchensis | reverse complement strand
AATGTTGCCTATATTCTCTGTGTGTTTAAGATTATTCATTACACTTGAAATCCAAATCTTGCCAATAACTGTTGAGTATGTTCTCAAAAACACACTAACTGATTAGCTCAAATTAGACGTCCTCAATTGCACTGTCAGTTATCTCTTTAATTGTTGAGTTGATTCATAGGTCATAACCCTGACTCATGTCTGTTATCTAAAATTCCTCCTATTTACTGAGTCATGGTTGATTATTTGTCAAAATTTAAAGACCTATTATCTCGTCAAAACCTTGATTCGATCCTTGCCTAAATATCTACTTCTATTTGTTGATTCATAGTCTATTGTTAATCCATATCCTTGATTTTGACATAGACTCTTTGATCCGTGGAGAAAGGAAGTCTATCTATCAATTGCACACATAACTCCTAGTTTTGAGGGACACATCAGCAATCATTTATGGAAAAATCAGGACTGACCTTAAGGGCCGAAGTTGATGGTGTTTGGAACTTGGAGGCGCATCCAGAGATAGCAAAATCATCTTCTGAACCTACTGTATCTAAATCCAATAAGATAAATCAATATTTCACTATGGATCAACCAGTCTGATCGCAGAGTTAACTTGGTCATCTAACCTTGCAGCCATGGCGATTGCGAGACAAAGAAAAGACACAACAGGTCTCTAGTTTGCTCGAGGGAGAAGCTGAAGGAAATTGTAACATTCCTCATACAGACATGACCACAAGGGCAAGTATCAGTGGAGCAGTGTTTGATCATGATGTTCTATATCAACAGCCTAAGGAAATCATCGATTGTTTCCAAAGCAGTATACAGATTGACAAAATAATGCAAATTTTGAGAGATGAAGAGGGTTGCAATCCATGCATACCTTTGAGTAATATGCAAGAAGATGCTCATAGTAGGGAAGAAGCCAGTTGCATGGAAACTGATGACTTACCAAATATACCAAGAAATGTGCATCTTTCAAGCAAGGGAACTCTTACAATGGAAAATGTGGAGGGCTGCACGAATGGATGTGTGGAAAATAAAGGAGATATAGGTTCATCAGCCAATCAAGTCCAGTGTACATTGTGTGGTAGTAATGAGCGAAATGATTGCATCATACTTTGTAATGCATGCCAAGTAGCTTATCATAGGTATTGCCTTCCACCTGCCCTGGAGGAGGTTCCAAGAACTAGTTGGTACCGTGTATCTTGTTCACTAGCCAGAGAGAAGTCGTATGAGGTTTAATCTTTTTGTGATAAGAAGGACAATATGGTTAATGAGGGTGTGGAAATGTCACTCCAAAATTGTGTGGTGTCTAAACTGCAAAGTGGGAAGATGGAAGTGCATAGCACTGGAGAAAATGGTGAACCAGAGCATTACAAAGTAGGTCTTGAATGTAATAGGAAAGAGGCTGGAGATAATATTGATGGAGAGGTGATTGAAATTCATAGAGATGAAGGGTTTGATTTTCATAAGAGTGGATCAGAGACAATGCCTCATACCAGTAGGAAAGAAGCAGAACATGATGATAAACAATTAATTGCAAAATTGTGCAAAATGTTTTCAACTGGAAAAAAGGACGATGATCATCTTATAGAATGTAGTAATGAAAATTGCCTCTATAAATTTTATCATTTAAGATGCTTGAGCCCTCCATTAGAAAGTGTCCCTCCACCGACATGTTTCTACCCTTCTTGTCTCTGTAGAATTTTCTTTATTGATGAGCACGATGAAGATATCATCCTTTGTGACGGTTGTGATAATGGCTATCACACATATTGCTTGAATCCACCACTTGCAGGGGTACCATAAAGTAACTGGTACTACCCATCTTGTTTGGAAAGGAAAAGGGGAGGAAACGTAAGAAAGGTCAAAATCACTCAGTAAGTGCAATCAAGTCAGAAGGACAAGTGCATTCAAAGAAGGTATCTCAGGTGCAGAGTCAATTTTCTTTGCATACAGAGAGAGCACATGATCTATCTGGGAGACTTACAAGTTCAACAGGATGTGTCCAATTAAAGAAGGCAACTCAGGTAGTGAGTCCATCTTCCTTGCAACTGGAGGGAGAGCCACCTGATGTTTCTGATAAAATCATCAAACATGAAATGGAGAGATTTGTACCACTTATGCAATCAGAAAATCCATCTCAAGCAAATTTTTAGTAAGAGAGAGAGGAGCTTCGTCTAGCAAACCCTGAGGTCTTTGTACTCTTACGGGTAATTGAGATTCATCAAATTTTGATTTTTGGGTAAGTTTCTATTTTCGGTGGTTTAGGCGAGCCTGTGTGTGCTCATTAACCACCGAAACAGAGTAGAAACAAAATTTTAAGGGATTTTGTAAATAGCCAAAGACATAAATGCAGGTTATAAACATTGTTGGGAATGAAAAGTCTAAATGACTCCATGGCCCAATACTAAAGGCACAAGGTCTTCCAGGTTCTTGGAGACCTCACAGGGAGGTATCCATCCCATTTGGAGCCAGATGTTAGCGATCAAAAATTCAGCGGCATTTTTGAAAGAACGATGCCTAATCTTGTAGGGAACATTTGACTAGCTTCCCGAGCTCCAAATGCAGATTTGAAAGAACCATTGGAAAGCTTAGGATTTGTATATGTCGATCGACTATTTAAGCATGCAAAACAGACTCTCCATGACTGAGAAAATTGATTTTTTCAAAATCTACGCTTTCACCAGCGCATAAGGAAAAATTATAACTAGTTAGCTGGTGAAAGCTCCGCCTTTCACCAGCTAAGGAGCAGATTTTCGGGTAAATTAGCTGGTGAAACCCTGTCATGGCTAGAATAGCCGAATTTTTTCCCAGATCGAGATTCTTTGGGTTTGAATGGTTTGAAATCTTCTTCAATAAGCTGGTTATGAATTATCAAATCAAAATTTGAAGGCCATTCTTGGAGATGAAAGTCAAAAGGGAATTTTTTGACTAGATTTGGTCATTTTCAAGGGAAAAATGATAGGAATCAAATGACACATCACCCAATTCGAATTTTATCTTTGGAGGACCAAATCAAACAGCCTTAGGAGGCTAAAACTGCACTTCATCAACAATCTACTATTTTTAGAGATCACTAAATAGGATCTTTCCTATTTTGTTTTGATTTTCCATTCTAGATCCATTTTTATAGGATCTCATCCTACACTTGTTGTATGTGTTTTGATTTGACTATTTTTAGTAAATCTGATCCATCTTTCAAGGATCTAGATTTCATCTTGTAAGGCTATAAATCCAAAGACATTTGGAGTACTAGGGGGTTCAATTTTGGATACTCTTTTGCTATTGTACTAAGACACTTATTTTTCAATACCGAAAGACAGTCTTATTTTGTTGTTAATGACAGATTTCTTCATTTATTCCATGTTTTGTACTTTATTTCAGTTTAGATCAGCTATTAAGAACTGTCATATTCGTATTTAGCTCATAAACTTGAACTAAAGGAATTCTTGTTGGCTTGTATGATCCTACACACTGTTGTACTTGATTATCTAGATCAGTTTTCTCCATATCTTTTGATATTACTCTGTCTGGTCATTGATTCCTAAAAGCACTGTTTCATTCGATTGCATTGTGAGTTGTCTTCTCGATAACTACTCTCTATTATCCCATTGATCCACACTTTCATTATTCATTATTTATTAAGTTACCAAGCATCCTTAGTCTNGCACACATCATCAAATTTGAATTCCACTTTCAAAGGAACAGATCAAAGAGCCTTGGAAGGCTAAGCTACACTTCATCAACTTTCAACCAATGTTTGAAGACCAAAAGATAGAGGTTGACCTCATCTTGAGGATCTCTCCTTATATTTTGTAAATCAGATTTGACTTTCTATTTTTAGAATATCAGATCCATTGTTTTAGGATTTGAAACTGATTGTAAAAGGCTATAAATGCCCATCTTTTCTAAGAGTCAAGGGGTTCAATTTTGGATACTCTTTGGCTATTGTACTAAGACACTTATTTTTTAATACAGAATCAGTCTTCTTTTGTTGTTAATGACAGATTTCTTCATCTATTCCATGTTCTGTACTTTATTTCAGTTTAGCTCATCTATTAAGAACTGTCATCTTCTTATTTAGCTCATAAACTTGAACTAAAGGAATTCTTGCTAGCGTGTATGATCCTACACACTGTTGTACTTGATTATCTAGACCAGTTTTCTCCATACCTTTTGATATTACTCTGTATGTTCANTTTGATATTACTCTGTCTGGTCATTGATTCCTAAAAGCACTATTTCATTCGATTGCATTGTGAGTTGTCTTCCCATTAGCTACTCTCTATTATCCCATTGATCCACACTTTCATTATTCATGATTTATTAAGTTACCAAGCATTCTTAGCCTACAACCCTCAAGGAGCTTCTTGGAGTGATAACAGAAGCCACCTTCAGTTCTCTCATACTTACCAAGTGCCTCGAAGGTCTAGGCGGTTGACCTAACACTTACAGCTTGAGAGGCTACTCTCTGTACACTTAAAGAGAATTTGGTCATGGTACAGAATCGCATGAAGCAACAAGCAGATCAAGGTATCTTTGAACGTCAATTTGCAGAAGGGGATCAGGTTTTTCTTCGACTACAACCTTACAAGAAAACTTCCCTCAAGTCCGAGCATTGTTAGAAGCTAGCACCCAAATTTTATGGTCCTTATTCCATTCTCAAGCATGTGGGAAAAATAACCTATCAGTTTGCTTTTCCCATCCATTCGAAGCTACATCCTGTTTTTCATGTTTCGTGCTTAAAGAAGGTGGTTGGAGCTAAGTGCCAAATTCAAACCAACCTTCCAGAGTTAGCTGAATAAGGATCCATTTGGCTACAGCCAAAAGTAGTTTTTGACCAGCATGAGAATCGCCTACGTTAGTTAACCATCAAGGAAGTGCTAGTCCATTGGAAAGATACAACTCCAACAGATGCCACTTGGGAACCAACTACCATTCTGCAACAATTTCCTCATCTCAAGCCTTGAGGACAAGGTTGTTTTTAAGGGGGGTGGACATGTTAGGTTCCTAACCCGCACATAGGTGGAACAATATATTAGGATGTAATAAAGGTCAATATTAATAAGGCCTTTCAATAAAATAGAATAAGGCAGATGTAAGAATACCTAATAGAAGCTTCCGTTTCTAGAAAGATCTTCCTCTAGATGCTTCTTTTTAGTATAAATATGAGTCGAGGGTATGCGAAACATAGCTTGGATATTATTGCAATAGAGATCTTCTCAACTGGAGGTTCCCCCCTTGAAGAGACCCGTGAACATTGCTTTCAGATTCAAAGCGCTATTTATGTTATTATTCTCTTATCATTTCAATGCTATTGTGGTGAATGTTCTGGTTATATTATTGTTATTCTACCATTTCTAGCATTTTATTTCTGTTCTTCATACATTTTATATCTGGTATATTACAATTCTTCTCTATGGTTCCTTTTCCTCCTTTGTGCAGACTATATTTTCTGTGTTTGGTACCTAGTTTTAACTACACCTGGTACCTAGACCATTTCCTTCATGCTTCTACTGAGAGCTGCAAGGCAGCTGGTTGTCATAGTACAAGTTCATCCGACTCCCATTCACCGATCCTTCCTTCCATTCTCCATTCAATGTTTTCAGTTGCGCAACTCCTCCTTCTGTAACATAAAGGATCTCGTATGGCCCTAGACAATGCGTTCTGAACTTCCCAGGATGTTTTATGAACTTGTTGGCATACACTAATACTAGATCTCCTTGTTTGAATTCCTTCTTCTTGATGTGTCTATCATGATAGGCCTTCTCTCTTTCCTTCTGGACCTATTGATGGAATATTGCAATAAATATATCTTCTTCTAATTCAACCAGTTGTGCAAGCCTCTCTTGAACAGTGCCAAGGTCATCCATACCTGTAAAGATAACAATTCTTAGGCTTGGTACCAAATATTCCATTGGAACAACAAATTCAAGACCATATACCAATTTGAAGGGGGTCTGCATCGTTAACTTCTTGCAAGTGGTTCTATAGGCCCATAATAATGTTGGTACTCTTAAATCCCAATCATCTCTGTTCACATAGAAAATCTTGGTTAGTGTTGTTTCCAAAATCTTGTTGAATGCTTCAACTGTCCCATTTTCTTGTGGATGGTACGGTGTGCTCTTCTGATGGTGGACTGCAAATTCTTTAGTCATGGATTCAACTATCTTATTGATGAAATGTGTACCTTGATCACTCATAAGGATATTTGGGAATCCAAACCTGGTAATGATGTCATAAAAAATGAAGCGTGCAGATGTAGTTGCACTACAGTCCTTGACTGCTCTTGCTTCGACCCATCTGGTCAAGTACTCTATTGTTGTAATTATGTACCTTGCTCTTGTATGCTTTCTTGGTGGATTTATAGGTCCAACAAAGTCAATGGCCCATTTCTCAAATGCTTGTAGGGTCAGTTGTGGTGCCAATGGCATTTCGTCTCTTCTGGATGGTTTCCCGACTCTTTGGTATACATCACAGGCTCTGGAATAGTCTTTAGCATATCTATGTAAGGCAGGCCACCAAAGGCCAGCTCTAAGAACCTTCTTCGCAATTGCTTTTCCTGCATAATTTCCTACTGCAATTCCTTCATGAGCTTCTACAAGGACCAACGGTCTTTCTGCCTCCATAACACATCTTCGCAATATCTCAACAGGTCCCATCTTGTATAGATGTCCGGCTATAAGTGAGAAATCTGCAACGTGCACTACTAGTTGTTTCTTCTGAGGAATTGTGTACTCACTAGGTTCCATTCGTGTTGATAGGAACTGGGCTATCACTGTGGAGTGGTCATCGATATTTCTAATGGCTAGTAGTTGTGCATCCGACAGTGTATCTTCCGAATTAGTGGGATATTCTCCATGTTCTAACCTTGATAAGTGGTCAGGACCCTTGTTCATTCTCCCTATCTTTTCTATGATCTCAAAATCATATTCTTGAAACAAAAGAAGCCATCTACATATTCTTCCCCCAAACACTGGCTTGTTGACTAGGTATTTCAGCACAAAGTGATCAATAAACATTTTAAAGTGTCCTCCCAACAAATAGTGGAAAAATTGTTGCAGTGCATACACCATGGCTAATCCCTCTCTTTTAGTAGTGGTATAATTAATATCAGTTGTAGATATCTTCCTACTAGCAAAGGCTAACGGGTGGTAAATGTCTCTTGTTTCTGGTTGTGCTAACACAGCTCCCAATGCAATGGATTATGCATCGACATGCACATGAAACTCCTTGGTCCAATTTGGGAAAACCATAATGGGCGCAGTAACCATTTTCTGTTTCAGTGTGTCAAATCTCTACTGGCATTCCTCTGTCCAACTAAACTGACAATCCTTCTTCAACATTTTTTCCATGGGTGTTGTAATCTAGGCATATCCCTCAATGAACTTTCTATAATATCTCGTGTGTCTCAATGCAGTGTGCAGCTCTTTAACTGACGTAGGAGGGGGTAGATAAACTATAATGGTGATCTTGAATGGATATACCAACAATCCTTGCTTACATACAATATGACCTAACAGTACTCCAAATGGTGAAAAGAAGATGCACTTCTTTAGATTCAAATCAATTTGACATTGCCTACATTTATCCAACATTAGCCTTAGACATTCAATATGATTTTTCAACAAACTAAACATAGTCCAGTCATCAAAATATGCTTCTAGAAATTTATGCAAAAATTCCTTGAACTCTTCATACACCACCTTGGAAATGATGGCTAGGGCATTCTTCAATCCAAATGGCATCACTGTATATTGGTAGGATCCTCATTATGTTGCAAATTTGGTCTTATGGCAGTCTTCCTTAGCAATTCGGATATGATGGTATCCTGAAAATCCATCTGTAAAAGAATATACTTCCTGGCCTCCCACATTATCTAACACTTCGTCGGTGAATGGTGTAGGGAAGGGGTCATGAAAACAAGCATCGTTTAGCTTCCTGAGATCTACACAAATCCTGATCTTATATGTCTTCTTGTCTTGCACCACCATAGGGCTTATCCACTCTCACTCTTAGACAAGTCCTATAATTCCCACTTCCAACATTTTGTCAAGCTCAATCTTCACTTTCTCCTTATATTTAGGGTTTAGTCTGTAAGGTCTCTGTTTGACTGGTCTAGCATATGGCTTCAAAGGGATCCTCATTTCTCCCATAGGCCCTTTAATTCACTTCATATCAGTGAACTTGGTTGGAAACAAGTCATGATATTCATGCAGTAACTCTGTAATTTTATCAATGGTAGCAACATCCCAATAATCTCCAATGTTTGCAAACTTTGGTGTGTGCTCTGTTCCAATATTGACTTTCTTGATTTTGATTGGCTATCCAATGAATGGAAGCTCAACTCCTGGTCCTTCCACATCTCTTTGGCCTTCTGTTTCTACAATTTTCACCTTCCTTGGATCATCGTCTTCATCGGCATTGATGTTGTAGCAGCCCTACAATTTCTGGAAAGGCGCAGTCCATTATCCTCTTCTTTCTCCAAAGGAAGGCTAGATGCCTTCTTGAATACTTTCTATCTCACAATCTGTAATGCTTGATCTACTGAGCGATATTGACTTTCAAATAATAATGTAGTTACAAAATTATGAGTCATACCTTTCCAATCTGTAGTGATGAGGCGCAAATCTGCTTGAAGGTACCAGTTGATAGGTGTCGTGTCCAACGTGTATATGAATTTTTGTACCCACTGTTCTTGTAGAATGTCGCTCCAGGCCTCTTTTCAACTTTGCACATGGTCCTTTGGGAAAATTCGACCTGTGTAGCGAACTTCGTAGCCTTCTACTTGTGTTGAGAACCTCGTTGTCATCAAAGTACGACATTGTGTCCAGTCTGTGATGTTAATTTTGTGCATCCCCCACCATATTTTTGGTGTGCCTTTCAAGGCCTCATCCATTTCCAACAACCTCTGTTGTGTTGGTACACTTTCTTCAAGGTCTAATAAGAAGGCTTCTAAAGGATTTAGACCATCAAAGGTGGGTAAGTTACTTATTGTTGTGTCGATCCATTGAACTTATTTGGTTAATCTAGAAAATATCCTTGTAGAGACCTCATACATCTAGTTATGTCAGTTCTCTAGTGCTTCTTCTGAGTCTGATGAGCATGCACTGTCACTCCGCTAGCTTAGATTCCCATTGGTTGTAGGATTAATGTAATCCTATTGTCTAGCTGTTAGTTTATATATGTTTTCTAGAGCATATGTGTGGTCTTCTTCTCTAATAGGATTTATGTACCATTGAACTTCATATGGATATAAAGGTGCGATGACCCTAAGTCCATCTCTTGCAAAAGTCATACATATTTTCTTTAAGTCAACAATAGTAGAGTTATTGAAGGCCCAATCAATTCCTAACAACACGAGGTATGGATAGCTATCATCAACTATTTCAATTACCTCCAAATATGCAAATGTTCTTACTCCATCAATGTCCACAGGGACATGCTCCAATCTGCCAAATGGGCTGACAGCTTGTTGGTTAGCCATCCTAAGCCTGATAGAGGAATAGATCAACTTTGGTTTTTCCATTAGTTCCCAGGTTTGCTTTGTCATGACATTGACCTTCAACCCTAAGTCGAGGACTACATAATATATCTTATACTCTCCTATTTGAGCATTCAAATGTAATTCCTTATTTGTCCTTCTCTTCTTACTAATTTGGTGTACTTCCCTATTCAGTAAGGGTTCTATCTTTCCTATCTCATAATATCTGATTAAATTTTGTAATTATTGTACAATGCTTTCATCTTGAATCAACTTAATACAAGTATGTAAAAATTCCATGATCTTGCTTACCTCTTTTCCTTCTCTTGGCGAATCAGACTCAACAAATGCGTGAGGCATTCCATACTCTCTTACTTTTAGTTTTTCCTTCGATGAAGAACCTTGGTCTCCTCTAAAATCTGCTCTTTCTTCCTCAAATATTTTTCTTTATTCCTTTGCATCAAAATTTTGGGTCTTCTCTGTAGATTTCCTGATTCCTGAATCTTATGTAGTCATCCCTTGTGTCAGTCTTTCTTCTCCTATAACAGTGCCTCCTCTGGTTATAACAACGAATCTAGGGTCTTCTCCGCAAGGTTCAACATAGATCAATTGCACTTGTGGGTTTTACTGAGGTCCTCATCTTTCCTGAATCTTAGCTAGCAGCACCAGACAATCTTCTATAACATGGTCAAACGACCTGCAGTAGATGAAAGTGGTACAAGGGTTCTAAGAATCCCTTGCAAGGTGTCCTGGTTGTGCGCAGTTATAACAGATGATCTATCCTCGGCCTCGACTCATTCCTCCTCCTCCTCCTCTTCCTTTGAATCCACCGGGAGGGTTGAAATTTCCTCTCCCAGGAGAGTTATACTGTGTAGTGTTTCCTTCTTGCTATACTTCACCTTGAATCTTATATATGTCTCTTGAAATTTCATGCATGAGATAATAATCCCTACAATCCCTATCACCGTGTCCTATGGAATTACAGAAGGTACAGTACAAATTTGTAGGTGTTTGAACATACTTTTTCATATAATATCATTCACCAGTATGATGTATGTTTATGCATACCTCGCACTAGGGTAAGGTGACTTGCTTCAAGGGGCTCGGGGCTCCCAAATCCAAGTATTCATTGAATAGAGGGAAATGTTCCTTGTCATGGCCTTCTGATCTGCATCTGTCACACCAGATGTCTTCTATTTTATCTTTTCCCTTGTATTTGTTCATATCTTTGACCTATAGAGACAAACTAGTTAGATGACTCAGGATATGGCTCATACCTTTGTTGGATTCTCCCATAGGGGCTTACTCTAGCTTCATGGAGATCTCCAACGCCTTATCCTGCGAAGCAATCTTCTATTGCATTAGAGGAACTCTGATGTGTGGTAGAAGGGCAACAATGAACCATTCCTTGTTCTGTTC
>SNQJ01S0047214.1:49012-68411 GCA_010110895.2 Picea sitchensis | reverse complement strand
CCACATTAAATCAATACAGGCTCTTTGCTCCCAACACATCAACTCGTCAAACTAATTCACATTTATAAAATTACATTACAATTCATGGGGATGAAAAACGAGGATGTTACACTTAATTATAACTTGGTGAGGTGAAAACCCTACAGTTTTACCTTCACTTGAATGAGTGATCTAATATATAGATACACGGTTGCCGGAAAGATTTGGAACACATACTACATCATTGAAATGACCATTATCTACATGAATTGTTCCACACCCTACAACACTAAGAGATCTATCATCACCAACAAATGTTTTCTTGGTGTTACATTCCTTTAGAGTAGAAAATATGGATTTATCCTTAGCCATATGATAAGATGTTCTAGAATTAATATACCACTCATTAGAAGAAAAAGTAGAAGTTGCATTGAATGAGAAACTAGAAGCAAAAAGTGCATGTTCATGAGAAGAAGAAGAAGAAGAAGAAGAAGAAGAAGAAGAATTGATATCAATGTTGTGCTTCTTCATAGTTGCTTCTAATGTTTCAGTATTTTTAAAATATTTCGACTCCACATGACCATCTTTCCCACAAAAGTTGCAATGTTTGTCAATCTTCTTACTTTTGGATTTTTATCGTTTATCACCATTAGTACCAGACACTAGCAGAGAGGATTTGGGACCCTTGTTTTGCTTGTTTTTATGGCGAGGATGTTTCTTCTTAGGATTCTTGGATTTTTGTTTTTTTTGAGCCATTAAAGCTTTGTTGGAGGTACCTGCAGTGCCGATCATTCCAAGTTGCACAAGTTTATCTTGCTCTCTAATTAAAGCATCACAAAAAGACTCAAGAGATGGATTTTGGTAATAACTCCCTAGAGCTTCTCTGGTGGCATTAAAGGTAGACACAAACACAAAATATCCACTACCAAGCTTAGAAAGAATAATAGAGATGCATAAGTCTTTCTTCAGATATATTTTACAGTCTATACATAAAAGTATAAGTGTCTTGAACTTAGATAAATAATATTCAATGCAAGAAAAATCATTGGGACTTAAAGTCATTCACTTATTTTCTATCTGATGGGCTCGAATAATATTGTGTTTACCAAACAAAGCTTCAAGTTTTTCCCAAGCTTTATCTGGGACATCAATTCCTTGAATTTGAAACTTTAAATCAAGAGAGATAGACATGATTATTAGTCCACATGCTTCATCACTCTTGTTAGCAAATTTTAATTTATTTTCATCATCAATGGGCTCTGGTTATTTTCCCAAGGTAATATGATACAATCCTTTACTTCTTAATACATCCTCTATATGGGATTTCCATGAGAAGTAGTTGGTATTGATAAGAAAAAGATCACTAGTAGAATCCATATTAAATATGTGGAGAATATGGACTTAAAATCTGAAAATAATGGTCTGGATGGAAAGCTATTGCAAAAATAGGTTGTTTAAAAAAAGGGCATTGAAAACGAAATTTGGATGTGAAAGTTATGCCCTTTTAAAAAGGCATAAATAGTAACCAAAGAGCCACATGGAAAGTAGAAGTTGATCCACGTGGTGATGCTCCTCCTCCTCCTTATCTAATTATTCCTATAAGATCACTTTTAAATAAGTTACTTATGAAGTGACCCACTTTTATAGAATAAACAAGAATCATGTTTACAATGAAGTTACTTTGTAAATGAAAGTTACATGCAAAAAATAACTTAAAATAAAATATTTAAGTTATTTGATAGTGACTCACTTTTATAATTAAGTGAAATACACTTTACAATGAATGCTAGAACATTTTCGGAAAAAAGTAACAAAACTGAGACTTTGACTCAAGACCTTTTACTAAGTGAAATAGTGAGCTAGTGAAAAACATATTATAGTCTTAAGAAGGAGGATTTAGGGTATTTTTGTTGTGGGGGATGGCCTTGGAGTGAATTCTCAATAAAAACTTATTTTCATGCATTCACACACAAAATAAATTTCTCTCTAGATCTGACCGAAATGGTTGTATCTTGGGAAAACAGAAACATTTTCGAGTGAAATGAGAAGCATTTATAATTGAAAGAAGTGTTTCATATGCAATGGAACAGTCCCTTCGACCCATAAATGTACAAAAATAGAAAAAACCAAAGATGCAGAAACATAGCTTCAATATCTTGATCTATAATGGGAGTGCGTCTTCCACCTCGGTTTGATACCATGTTCAACAACATAGGTATTCCAATAGAGGATGAAAAACTTTAGTAACCACTCAAACAACCAGATCAAAGATGAACACACANAAACATAGCTTCAATATCTTGATCTATAATGGGAGTGCGTCTTCCACCTCGGTTTGATACCATGTTCAACAACATAGGTATTCCAATAGAGGATGAAAAACTTTAGTAACCACTCAAACAACCAGATCAAAGATGAACACACATATGTTTTTATGTGGTAAAAACCTTTTGGGAAACATCCATGGTCCTAGCCAATGCGACCACTTGGAGCAATTTATTAATGCAAAAGAAAAATATTACAAAGATATTTACAAGAGAGTTTCTCACAATTGATCATCGAAAAATGACCCTCCATGCTCTTTAAATAGATATCATGGATCAATTGGGTTCCAAGCCATGGATCAATGTAGCCATACGATCAAGGATAATATGAGCCATCAAATCACTCTATGTCGGGAACATATTGTGATCATCAGATTACCTAACTACAAATGCATACTAAAGAAACACACTAACAAACAAATTTGAACCTAATGACACATTAGACTAAGTTGATCTTAAATAAATCCTAAGTGTCTAAATATCCTAACAATATCCTAACATCAATGAAATTAGTAGGATTCATCCACTTGATGATGGATTCCATCTTTGTAGGATATATCTCGAATTCCCCTCCACCAATAATATACCCCAAATACACCAAGAAACACTATGAAAATTCACATTTCTTAAGGTTTGCAAGTGGTTGATGTTATTTTTATGTAACATCCCCCACCTTCCAACAATATTGGGCAATGCCACTACTCAAAGCCTTCACTTAGCTTCGATACCAAACTGTAACATCCCCGACCAGCACAGAGACCGGGTAATGCTACCACTGCAAAACATTCACACATAAATATATATAACATGCATTTTAACCGAAATTAAACACACAAAAAAGAGCTACTATTACCATTCAGATTCAAACAAGATTAATAGTAAATCCACATGCAATGGAACACATGATAACATTCAAGCATCAATAGCACAAACATGTATAATGTCTAAATTAGCACAGACTGATACTTATCTTTTAGCTAGAGTAAAGCCACCAACTACGTGCAGAACTTCCACGAACCTCCCAACCATAAACTACACTAATCATCACGCTCAACAGTGGGTCACCCCCAAGCTAGGAATAAGCTCCACCCAGGGCAAGGGAATCCTATACTAGGTTGATGTTACAGGAAACTGCACAATGCAACCAAAAGGATTCTCTCCAGGAGCCTTCTTACGCCCACTACTCACGGACACGCATTCCCCACATGCCTATTCCACCTAGGAGCATACACCTTTACTGTCACATAGTCTATCGACTGCTTCACCTCCCTCTCAGGGTCTCGACAATAGGATAGATCATGAATTCTCAGAGATCTGTAGCTGGTGCTGGAATCTCTCTGGGAGAAAACCACTTCCCAAAAAACTCTCTCACCTAGGACAGTTGCTCACAGGCCTGAAAACCCGCCTCTTCAACTACAACCACCTCCCTCACCTAGAGAGAGTGTTTCACATAGGCCTGACAACCTGCTTCTTCAACTCTGTTCCTGCATAAGGAGGACAACAACAAGGCCCAGCAAGGAACAGGCGATGGCAACAAGCCACACTAAGTCTAGGAACTCTGTGGCCACAACAACCCATAGTCATGACACACATGGCACAGATAATACACAGGATACTTGAGCTTCACAGAAGACAAAGATTAGTCCACGGGTTCTCACTAGGTTCACAGGACACACGGGTCAGTTTTTCCTCCTTCCCGTGAGTGGTTTCTCAGGTGACCGCAGATGTACAGAGGTCAGTGATAGAGACCAATGATTTCAGACGTAGAATGGGAAAATGGTCGCACAAACAACATTTACTATTCGCGGGTATGCAGATACAGATGCAGAGGCTAAAAATGGGTTCAAATGGGCATCCCCGTGAACTCAGGTGGAGGATGACAGAATGACAGAACGACCCCCAACACGGCCGACTCATCAGTTTTAACTGCATGCGCCCAGGTCGACACATGTCTTCCTGGAGCTGCATGAGTTCCACTTAGCACACGTTCCCTTTACAGGAACTTAGGACAACACTCAACATGTCCACCTTAGCCTTCAGGAAATAATAATAAATTATTATCCCCTTTAAAGATAAGGTCCCTAGCTTAGCCCCTAGGCCCACACACTTAGCCTCCTCCCTTACCCAACCTTGTGGAAGCTTAGTCCCCCATCACTCTTTCTTCGTGGTCGGTCTGCACGCAACGATGTTTATATTTTATTAATGATCTTCATAATTACATATACAAAATCAGGCTCCCGACCTTTAACACCTAGGCTCTCTAACCTAATTATCAAATAAGCCTCCTAGCTTATTATAACTCAGCTCAGTAGCCTACAAAACATGTTTACAATACATAATACAACTGGGGAACGTCCTTGGGGTATTACAATCCCCTCCCCTTATTTTTGCATTGTCCTCAGTGCAACTCTTTACACAACATCAACAAGATTTCCAAAATCTTAAAAAAGATGCGGGTATTTTGCCCGCATAGCATCCCCATGCTCCCATGTCACGTCCTCAGGATCGTACCAGGTCCACTGGACCTTTACAGGCCCTATGGCTTGATTCCAGAGCTATTTTCTCTTTCAGGTCCAATATGCACACAGGATGCACTTGCAAGATGCCTTCTTGCTCCACCTGAATCACATTCCAATCAATAGCATAATTAGCATCAGGTATATATTTCTTAATCAATGAAACATGAAACACATTATGTACAATCATGGATGAAAATAATGCAAGCATATATGCAATGTATATATATGTATATACATGCAATTCTAATAACATTATAACCTGTATATGAATTACGAGATACATAGCATACAATGAATAGAGAATTGTACTTATCTTTTGATTGAGAAGACTTCCATATCAACATGGTCTAGGCCAAGGTACCAAACCTCAGAAGCACTCCAACCAATGGTCTCTCTTCCCCACATGTCTGTCCCACCCCAGGAGTGTGCATCTTCATTGTCACATAGTCCATCGGCTGTTACACCTCCCTTTCCTTGGGCTTCAACAATTGGGCGGATCAAAAGTCTTAGTGCACTGTGGCTCAAGGAGTTCCAACTACCCTCAGAGGTCTCCAATGAACATCTTCCCCGAGCTACTCTTTGTAGTCAACATTCCACTTTAATCAACATCATCTCATATGCATCACCCACATGCAGTTATCATGAGGAAACATAAAATAATTCATTTAGGAACTCAAACTTAGTTCAAAAGGGAATTCAACTTTTTCCCCAAACATGAAATTACATTTCATAATTCTTCCTGGTTGTTTTCATATTAAGATTGCAACATTCCTTGTGGTTTTCCACAAGCACCAAACTGCATACCATTTTCCCGCAAGGCTTCATCTTGCATACTGCCAACAATTGTCAATATTTCATGTACATCATAATTCAATTGCAATATGTACATAACCATATGTAGTGAATTTAAAATTTCCTGCATCTAGCAATTCAATTATAATTACCAAACAATTTAATAAAATATAATGACTCGCCATTCTATGCATATGCATGTTCATAGTAAAATCTGTAAGTTCATTACTTCTTTTTCTGAACAAGAAAAATTCCTGTAGTCAATGCTCATGTGACTACTTGACTTGCAACTTTCCAGTTGCAATGTCTAGCAATTCTTGAAATGTCCTCATCTTCATGAGTTCACAACATTTCAGTTGTTAGTAAAAATTATTTCCATGAAATAATATATATGCATGTACTTACACAATTCATTCAACTATCGCCTTTAATATACAATTCTATCACTTACTATGCATGAGTGAAATTCTCAATGCATACTTATTCAGTGCACCTTGCATTGAATTACATAATACTCTTCATCTCAGTCATGTATCCCACCATCCATAAGTTGGAATTCTGGCCAATGTGTTGACACATTCTCCACACACTTCCTATTGTCTTCCCAATTAATTGGATGCCTTCCTTTTCGACCCAAACACTACACCAAGAATATAATTCTGTGGTGCTTATTAGTGTTAGCAAAAAGGTTGGATACCAAGTTTTATTTAAAGGTAGGAATATTTTAGTACCTGTGTGGCTCATAACCTTTCCATATCCATACCTTCCGATATCCAACTAGGTCCTGATCTCATACATGACTAGCTTACTGGCATTCATTCTAACAAGCTGTAACATACTTGCTGCCATAGAAATTGCAACAACTTCTTTCTCCCTGCAAAAAATTTCCTTGTCGATCCCAGAAGTCTACAATTCTTCTCAGGTTCTAGGATCTTCTTGTGCTCCCAATGTAGTCATTGTACATGACTATTTCTTCCCTGAGCACTTTCGATGCAGTGCCCCTACCTCAGTGGGGTCTGCTGACCTCCCGGTCAAAGGATATTTAAAAATTCTGATTCGCATTGACTCTTCGGGCTTGTGATTGAACCCAAAAAAATTATACACAGGCCCCCTTTTCTCCTTTTGATGCAAGTCCTGTCAGACCAACGAGCTATTCCTGTGCGCTTCCAAAACTCCAAGTCTCAGGCGCTAGCCCCTTTTTCATTAGCCCTTTCCTTCATATGGCCCTGGGCTATTACGTCATGGAAAAATGTGATTACGACCGTGGGAAAGAGTAGTTTTAGGCCAACCCACTTTTCGCCCCGCAATTCACCTCCAGCTGCCACACATCACTTTGTTAAAACCATGGTATAAATTGTGGCCTGCTCTCATATTTTTAATATCCGAGCAAGTTCTGGCCCTCTAATCCAGCTCGTCCGTCGATCTCCAATCCATTAGCGATGATCCACGATCAACGACTACTATCTATCCTCCCTTTTCTATCTTCTTTCCTCATTCCACATGCGATCCTAGATCTACATGATCTGTCAACATGTAGCTCCCTTCCAAATCAATGACTACGGTTGATTCCGACTCTCTGACCCTTAGGAGTTTCAACTCTCAACTATATTCTTTTCCACGTATGACAATATTTCATAGTGGAATATCTATTGACACTTGTCCTCAACAATCAGACGGTTCTGATGAACTCCAAATCTCTAGCCTCCGAGAGTTCTCACGTCTCCACACACACAAATCTCTGGAGTGAATTTCCCCAGAGTGACAGATCTTCTACCATGCATCCTCTCCAAATCAACGACCCTAATTCTATTCGGGATTTCGTCTCTTTCTGACCAAGACCGGATCAATGGTCCTTCGACCTCCTCCTCGATCAACAATTGAGATCTCCTTCGTGACTTCGGCGCTTCCATCCTCTGCTTTCCTCCAGAGTGCTCTGTACCCGAAGTTCTATATCTAGCGCCACACATCCACTTTCAGATCAATGACCAATATTTACTTCGGTTGTTTCTCCTCCTCCTTGTCCACAAACTTTCAAAGTTTTGGATCTTATGCCACCTGCCCTCCTTGACGATGGATGGTCCCAAATCACTTCGGGACTTTGAGACTTTGACAAGTCCACTTCTCTTGTGCACACAAGGGTTAAGTCTTGTGCGCTTACCTCCAGATCCAACGGTTGTTGGTCCTTCACACTCAGGCCTAACAGATAGGATTTGTTCCTCTCCTTTGTTCTTCCTTTGTTCTGTTGGGCGTTGATCTAGTGGTCCAAGCTCATCCCCACAACCGATCTGACGGATGTTGTCTCTCCTCCTCCAAATATTTTGACTTTTTTCGCCTTGGAATATTTTGTCAGTGTTCAAAGACTTCAACCCTTGACCTTTCTCCTGCGATTCCACCTCCTGGATCTCGTCTTCTCTCTCGTAAGCGTTATCTCTTCTGATCTTTAGGACTTAGAATGAGTCTGTCTCCCACACACTCCTTGCGTTATCTCTTCTAATATTTTCAATTTACTCAATATCCTAAGGGTCTCGGCCCTTCTGTTTCCTTTCAAAGGAAAACTTTGTGCCCTCCTAGCAACCTTCTGCTCAAAGCACACCTTGCCGAGCATTTTCTACAGAGTGTTTAACAGCTTTGTGAGTATCTTCCTCTGATACTCTTCTCTCTGAACTTGACAAAGATTTCTCTCTGTGCACACTTGCACTCACTCGATGCCCGCCTGACAGAGCCCTACAGAGTTCTCAGTGATTCTATCTCTCTCTAAACTCAACACAGATTTCTTCCTATGCACTCCTTGCACTTTCGCCGATGAAGGTTCAATGGTATCTCTCTTGAGATTCTCTGAGGTTAAATTACCTCTGTCAATGCACTCCTTGCGGAAAATGTGCATTGATTGCACTCGAAAACTCAAAGAAGAGAAACAATTAAAACTTATTCAATACTTTACCAGTTTACGCATTCAAGCCAATTTGATTTAAGAAAACGTTCATATTTCATTTTCTTTCTGAGCTCTTCCCTGCTCTGAAATAATTTTTCAGGCACTATCTCTTTCTCTCAGTCCCCAATCCACGCGACCATGGGTCGTGACCAAGTGCTAGATCACTAGGTTCTTATTCAGGCCTTCGTCTTAGAAATATTTCCAAACACCACACAAAAATCTCTAAGAGTTCAGATTACTGAACTCGCGAAGTAGGGCAAATCAACCGTCCATGTCTACTCAACATCCAACGACTGACACTCACTATGGAACCTCAGATGTCTGACTTTCGGGTCTTCAGGACTTCGGAGCTTCGGAGGATCTCGCATCCACACATCTAAACTGTTAATCTCCGAACATTCCCAATCATCCTTGGTAACATCATTACGTCACATCAATTATGATTTCCAATTGCGGGGGCATGCGGTAGTGGTTTGGAGTAACCCTCCTTTCGTCCCGCAATTCTTCTGATGCTGACATGTAACCCCTCGGTGAAACCGCGGTTTGGATTGTGGGACCGCCTTGGAGAATTAACTCCCGTGCAACTTGGGTCCCCACAATGCCTCCTGGTCGTTTATCTTGATGTATCATGATCAACACCACTATGGGTCCTCTGACCTTTAACTTCATTATGTTACCTCGGGGTCCCACTAACCATGCCCATACAGAATGCCACATGGAGGAATACTAGCGACTGACTCATGGCCCAATCAGATGGGTGTCACACGTCACGTTCCATATGGCATTTCAACCTTCCACGGGTTCAAAACCCACTGACATGTGGAACACATCCTATGTGTCCACGTCCATCAAAGTGAGGTCATCATGACTCACTACTTCAGCTCTTCGGGAGCTTTCTCCCTTCACTACTGTGTTTTAACTTTTAACATTGGCTTGATCCAATGGTCGAGCTCTCCTCTCCAAATCTACGGTGTAGATCCACTTCGAAGCTTTGGGCTTCGACCCTTCTCTTGTTCTGGAATTAGAATTCACTGAAGTTGCGAAGTCTGAAGGGCTTCCGAGTTAACCCTTATACACCTTCTCCAAATCTGACAGTTGTAAAGGATTTCCCTTCCTTCCAAATAGATCCTATGGCGTAGAACAAACTCTATTACTCTGTGGATTTCCAAAGGAATTCATGGCTAAATTCCTCGCAACATTACCAAATCTGACGGTCGTGAAGGATTCTCCTTCTCCTGAACAGATCCTAAGGTCCACATTACTCTACGGCCCAATACCACTTATGTCAAAGTTTTACGACACCACTACTCCTCCTAAGATTCATAACATGACCAAGGTAACTTCTTGGCACTCAGGAAGGTTCTTAGGTTTGAAATTGGCCCTCCATACACAATTTCCTCTTGAAATCTTGGGTCCAATGACCACTTATCTAGAACATTCAGGTTTGGCGTTAAAACCTTGGCTCTGAACTCGAATTTTGTCTACTTCGACAATAATTCTTTCGAAACTTTTGCTTCATTTTCCACTAACATAGCCCATCCAGGCTCAGTGTTGAAAACCTTGGCTCTGATACCAATTTGTAACATCCCTGAACTTCCAACAATACCAGGCAATGCCACTACTTAGAGCCTTCACTTAGCTTCGATACCAAACTGTAACATCCCTGACCAACACAGATACCAGGTAATGCTACCACTGCGGAACATTCACATATAAATATATATATAACATGCATTTTAATCGAAATTAAACACATAACATAGAGCTATTGTTACCATTTAGATTCAAACAAGATTAACAGTAAATCCGCATGCAACATAACACATGATAACATTCAAGCATCAATAGCAAAAACATGCATAACGTATAAATTAACACAGACTGATAATTATATTTTAGCTGGAGTAAATCCACCAAGTACGTGCAGACCTTCCATGAACCTCCCATCCATAGCCCACACTGCTCATCACGCTCAACAATGGGTCACCCCTGCGATGGGACTAAGCTCCACCTAGGGAAAGGGAATCCTAGACTAGGCTGAGGTTACAAGAAACTGCATAATGCAACCGAAAGGATTCTCTCCAGGAGCCTTCTTACGCCCACTACTCACAAACTCTCATTCCCCACATGCCTGTTCTACTTGGGAGTATACACCTTCACTGTCACACATTCCATCAACTGCTTCACCTCCCTCTCAGGGTCTCGAAAATAGGCCGGATCAGGAATTATCAGAGCTTCATAGATGGTGCTGGAGTCTCTCTGGGAGAAAACCACTTCCCAGCAAACTCTCTCACCTGGGAGAGTTTCTCAAATGCCTGACAAACTTCCTCTTCAACTACAACCACCTCCCTCGCCTGGAGAGAGTGTTGCACATAGGCCTGACAACCTGCTTCTTCAACTATGTTCCCTCACAAGGAGGACAACAACAAGGCTCAGCAAGGAACAAATGATGGCGGCAAGCCGCACTCAGTCCAAGAACTGTGTGGCCACAACAACCCACAATTATGACACACACGACACATATAATACACAGGATACTCAGGCTTCACAGAAGATGCGGATCAGTCCACGGGTTCTCATTGGGTTCACAGGACACACATGTCAGTTTTTCCCCCTTCTCATGAGTGGTTTATCAGGTGACTGCAAATGTACAGAGGTCAGTGACAGAGACCAATGAGTTCAAACAGATAATGGGAAAATGGCCGCACAAACAACCTTCACTGCACACAGTTATGAAGATACAGACGCAAAGGCCAAAAATGGGTTTAGACGGACATCCCCGCGAACTCAAGCGGAGGATGACAGAATGAAAGAACAACCCCCAACACGGTTGACTCATCAGTTTTAACTGCATGTGCCCAGGTCGACACTTTTCTTCCTGGAGCCGCATGAGTTCCACTTAGCACATGTTCCCTTTATAGGAACTTAGGACAACACTCAACATGTCCACCTTACCCTTCAGGAAATAATAATAAATTATTATTCCCTTTAGATATAAGCCCCCTAGCTTAGTCCCTAGGACCACACACTTAGCCTACTCCCTTACACAACCTTGTGGAATCTTATTCCCCCATCATTCTTTCTTCCAGGGATGATTTTAAGGATGGAAATTTATTTTTAAATGTAGAAACCTTGACGAATCTTACTAATCCTTCATATGACAACTATAAATGATTGGCGATATTTTTGTAAAAATATTCAAATTTCTAAAGATTTCATATAAATTTTATAAAATTTTGGTGACTTTTAAGGTAAAATAATTGTATCCTATAGAATTTGGGCAAATCATTTTTAAAATAGCGAATCTCGTTTTTGGAAAAACTATGGAAAATTAGCCCATGAGCGAAATTTAGCCCCTAAAATCATCCCTGCTTTCTTCATGGTCGGCTTACACGCAATGATGTTTATATTTTATTAATGATCTGCATAATTACATATACAAAATCAGGCTCCTGGCCTTTAACACCTGGGCTCTCCAGCCTAATCACCAAATAAGCCTCCTAGATTATTATAACTTGGCTCACCAACCTACAAAACATGTTTACAATACATAATACAACTGGGGCACGTCCTTGGCGTATTACATTTTAAGTCTCTATCACATGCATGAGATGTGAGATATGCTCTTCCTAAGTAGAGATATAAAATTATATATCATCTAAGTAAATTATTACAAATGAATCTAGAAAGGGATGTACTACATCATTCATCAAATGCATAAATGTAGACATTGCATTACATATATAAAAAGGCATTACCAACCATTCAGATAGAACTTGCCTCATCTTGAAGACAACCTTCCAAGTGTCTTCTTCTTTTACTCGTACCTAGTGGCATCTTGATTTGATTTCCATCTTGGTGAAGTACTTGGCATGCTTCAACTTTACTATCAAGTCATTGATCCTTGAAATAATGTATCAATTCTTAAGGGTGATTTTTTTAGAGCTTTGTAGTTAATCTAAATTCTCCAAGACCGATCCTTCTTGGGTACGATGATGATAGGTGACCGACAAGGTGAGGTGCTTGGTCAAATTACTCCCTTCTCTAATAGTTGTTTCCATTGTTTTTTCACTTCATATACTTCTAGGATGGACTCTTTATATAGTCCAATGTTTGGAAATGGGGAGTCAGGAAACAAATGTATCTCATGCTCCACTTTCGTCTTGGGTGGTAACCCTTCAGGCTCCTAAAACACTTATTTATACATTTGCAAGAACTCATCCAATTGGTGTTTCTGGTATTTATTATATTCCCCTAGAGATCCCTTTACCTTTACTGATTCATCTCCTTTCCAGTTCTCTCTTAAGAGGAGCAAGACACACTTTTTACTTGATCTAATCAATTTCTTGGCTTAGTTAGCACTTACTAGAGGGATCTTTGATTTACCTTTGTGTGCATTGATGATCAAGGAATTCCCATCCTTGATCAAGTGATATTGGTTTTCTCTCCTTGTGAATATTAAATCATTCATGTACATGTAGGGGCTTCTAAACACTACACCGCACATATGATTTGGTATTACATTTCCCTCCACTTCATCAATATAGTTTGCACTTAAAGAAAATTTAAACTTGCACTGCATAGTGACCCTAATATCTACATCCTTAGTTACTCATTCCAATGGTTATGGGTGAGGATAGTCTTTAGATTCCAATCCAAGATTACCAACCAAATCCTTTACTATGAGGTTGTCTTGTGAACTATAATCAAATAAAGTAACCACCTTTGTATTCTAGACCTATATCTTGATATGGAAGAGTTCACCTATCTCCTTCTCTTCCTTGGGATGGAGACTACTCAAGTTCACCTCCTCCTGCATTGTAGTGGATTCATTTTTTTCATCTACGTTCGAGATACTCTCTTCCTAGCTACTTGTATCCATGACTAGCATTAGCTTCTTATCGGCATCATTCTTGTGGTTCTTTGGAAATTTCATCTCAATATGTAGCTTCCAACACTTATATTCAATGTGACCATTGATATTGCGATGGTTATAATAGTTGTTTGGATCCTTGCATAGATGTGCATTAGTTGTTGTCTTCATATCTTTTCTTTTCCACTTCTTTCCCTCCCTGGAAATGCCTTGGTGGTCTTTCTACTTGGAACCACTTGGTTTTCCTTTCTTCTTATCCATATTCTCGATATACTGTGCTTACACACAATCCTCACCAATTGTATTAGGTTTAAATAGCATCACTTGTCTCCTTAAATTATTGTGGAGATGCCCCTAAGGTGTAGGGAAGTTAGTGATTGAGTGTACTTTTAAGGCACTCTTCTATGTGAAGTCACTAGTTTGAAACCTTGACTTACCTTATGTGTCACATATGGGGCATCTTGGGCACACCTAGAGGTTATAATTGTAGTATTCATATAACACGACCATGTGTCATGAGAGTATGTGCCTGACTAGTTGTTGATTCTACCAACGACAAAAAAAAAGATTGTAGAGACCTCTCATATACTTGAGGAACACATTAAGGTTTTGGAGATATACCCAACATAATGACTTGTTTTATAAACTCAATGGTGTACTCTTGCACTCTCTTCCCTTTCTTCTTTCAGAAGTAATGCCAATGGATCCATTGATCCTTCTTATACACAATAGGATAGAAATGGGACTTAATGAGGGTTTTAAAAGCCTCCCACTTAGTTATTGGGGGATCTCCCCCCAAGCTAAGCATCTTCATGTGACTTTCCCACTAAGTTTGGCCATGGCACTCTAAATTCAGTCAAAAAATTGATATGTTCTGCTCTTCTCCTATGTTATGAACATTGAAATAGACTTCTAACTTTTGCAACCATTGATTCAACTTAACAAAAAAAATCTCACGTTGGTAGGGTTTGATGTCCACTTCATTTCCACGTTAAATAGAGATTGAGAAGAAATAATGGCACTAGAACTTGGTCTCTCTTTCTCTAGATCCTTTTTTGAGTCTTTGTTGTCTCTAAATTAAGAAAGATTGTGAGTAAGAGATATTAAACTCCCTAAAAGGTCCAAAATTTCTCAATAGAGTTTTGATGAGGATGGCCATGTTGTGAGAGATGTTAGTGATTTGTGATTCTAGATTTGAAAACCTATTTTTCGATTCATCCACTTGATTGTTAATATACCCATCTACCATGGCTAAGGTTTTGAAACTTATTTCTTATGCCAATTCTTGGATCTTGCAATTTTCCACAAAATCCCCAAAGAAATATGATCTGGTACCAATACGATCTTTAAACTATCACAGATATTTGAATGGAACAATTTGTCATAAAAAATCTTACAAGGTTCTACAAACCCTTCACTATGTAGTGTTTTAGTTAAATTTCCACTTTAATATTACTATCTTAGCATATGAAAATACTGAAATAAACTAAGACTAAAATGAAAGAAGGTAAAGAAAATAATACACCATCCGCACAATGAACACAAGATGTACCATGAGAAAACCCAATATGGAAAAATTAGGAAGAAGGTGAGGATTGTACCTTGCTCTTTTCTTCTCAATTATGAAATGCAAATACAAAGAAAGGTGAATTGACTATGGAGTTACCTTGGAGATTGTGGCCTATATGGTTATTACATAGTATTCTACTCCCTATGTTCTTTTCCAATATTTCATTCCCTTGCTTAACTCCACTATAGAACAACAATTGATACAATAAGAATGGAATCCCTTCCTTTTGTAGCATCTCAATATTTCACAATGTCTCGATAACCATTTAGGGTTAGGGTTTTTTCATGCCTCAAATCTTGATTAGGGTTAGGGTTTTGGGCCCTCTAGAATCTGATGGAAAGTCCACTTGTGACTAGCTCCACATGTGTGAGTAATGGAAATTGACATGGCATGCACTCGATACCATGGAGGTCAACAAGATATGTCAACTTGTGGGAGACATAAGTTCCTCATATGAACTCTAATTGAGGTGATGTTTGCAGTGTTGGAAAGCTCTTTATGTGTAGAGCAATGTCGAGGATATAATCTTTCTTAGCAAAGTTTTGACTCCAAAATTGACATTTCATGTGTCAAAATGAGCTATGAAAGTTTATGGGCCCCAACCAACTAAAATAAAACCTGCCACTCAAATCGACCTATCATCAATAACTCCAACTTTTCAACCCACAAATATTGAAATTATATATTGATACATTTTAAATCAAACAGAAATGTATACATAATAAAACTCATCATTTACATGAAGTAACTACCATAAAATGGGTGTTATAGTCCATAATTGTTCGAGCCTTTAAAAATCCTCACATTATTGTGTCCATTCAATTAATAAGTCGTGCATATATATGCCAGGCATCATCATAAAAGAAGAAACACGCTCCTGAGTTTCGTCGGAGGCCTGTTCGCGGACTTCTGGTATATACATGTAAAGAGTTACACCATCTCATACTGTATCTGCAATTTGACAGAAAAATCCTCAGATTTATCGTCGCCGTCTCTTGAGAGACTGTAAAATTACAGTTTGTGTGATGATCTTTTTATAGATCTTTGCTTAACATACAGATACTTCATTAGAAACTTCATGGTTGTGCTCAGATGTTCACTGTCTTTGGTTTTTGGCTGGATGATTGGATCCTAACTTGTTTTTTATTACTGTTTCCATGAGAATGACCAAAAACTGAAAATAGGGTATTTCCATGAGAATAATCTTCCACTGATTTATTTTGCCAATAATAACGTTTACAGTCTCTTGATTCCTTACGTACCCTCTCTTTCCACAATTATTGGCTATCTTTTGCACAAAGGCTAATATTCCATTCTCTTCTTCTAGTGTGTCATACTTCCACACACTGATTCTATGTTTTAGGTCAACTTTGCCTTTTGGTTCTTTGGTTTGTAAAGTGACCTTTACTAGGTTCCTCTCCTACCACAATTTTAATGGGGCTAGTTGGGAGGTTGGTCTAGATCCTTTTGCATAACATTCTGAAATAAAGTCCTTTTTAATAATTCTTAATATTAAATTGTTTGTTTGCATAAAGATTATTATTCAAATTCCCTTGTCTTTATTAATATTCTCACACTTCTACAAATTGATTCCATTGTTTAAATCAACTTTGTCTTTATAAAGTATGATGAATATGCATGGACACAATATGCTCGACTTTAGTTTGTCGAGTGATTTTTAGTAAATTCGTTTTACAATATGCTTCGCTTTTTGCAGACCCAAAAAAGACAATTTTTTATAAAAATTAAAAAGTTAACATTTAAATCATTCTCCTCTTTAATTCTAAATAACTTTTTTTTTTTATTATTATTTATATAGTAATGTTATAAATTCAAAATCTATAAAAAAAAATCTCATAAAATTTATGTCTATTAATATGAAATTTGTGTGAATTATTAGTTAAAAATTGATATCTGAAATGAATTCTTTGGATTATTAGAATTTTTATTATTATTTATATAGTAATGTTATAAATTCAAAATCTATAAAAAAATTCTCATAAAATTTATGTCAATTAGTAATATGAAATTTGTGTGAATTATTAGTTAAAAATTGATATCTGAAATGAATTCCTTGGATTATCAGAATTTTAATAGACTGTTAGTTGTGCACCTTTTTATTCACTTATCTTTATTAATATTCTCAACTGTGGGGCTTCCACACATTATTACCATGGTTTAGATATCAACTTTGCCTCTATACAATATGCTCATTGTACATGGAATAGTGATTTAGTTTGCAAAGTGACTTTCATATGGTAAAGAAAGTGCAATTTCTTCATAAAAATATTTTTATTTTTTAGTTTTAAATTTTAATTAAATTTTATATTTTCTTAAATGTTTTTAAACAAGCTATAAATTCAAGTATAAAAAATTTGAAACTAAATTACTTGAAAAATCACATCTCAACCTTAAAAAAGTATTTGGTCAGCACCCTCTATACAACACTTCAAAACAAAGTTTTATTTTAATTAATATGAACATTAAATATTTTGCACAAAGGCTATTATTCTAATTTCTCTACCTTTATTAAGTATGATACAAACATTGAATCTTTTGCACAAAGGTTATTATTCTAATTTCCCTACCTTTGTTAAGTGTGATACTTCCACACACATATTACATCCTTTAAATCAGTTTTGTCTATATACAATATGCTCATTGTGCATGATTGTGTATGGGAACAATAAGCTCTACTTTGGTTTGCAAAATGATTTTTACTAAGTTCCTCTCCTATATCACTTTTTTCATATCCTAAAGAAAGTGTAATTTCTTCATAGTAATAACCTAATATTTCAAGTTTTATCCTCTCTAATTCTAGGTAAATTTTTCATTTTCTTCATTGTTCAAATAACAATATCATAAACTAGAAGTACCAAAAAAATTTAAAATTAATAAAATCTCATAGCATTTACATGTCAACTAACAACATGAGAATTGGTAGTGAAAAATTAATATCTAAAATGGAGTTGTTGAACCTAAAAGTCCTACCACAACCTTAACAGAGTATTAGTCTAAATATTTTACACAAAGGTATTTGAATTCCACTTTTTTGTTGATATTCTCAAGTGTAATACTTCCTCACATTACTTCCATCCTTTACATCAACTTTATTTCTATAAAGTATGCTTATTGTGCATGGGAAGAACATAGTCCCAATTTTGTTTTCAAAATGATGTCTAATAGGTTTCTCTCCCACTCCCACATCACTTTTCACACATCCTAAAGGTAGTGCAATTTCTTCATAGAAGTTGAAATTCAACATTCCTTACTTTCTTCCCTCTAATTCTAAGTAAATCACATACCTTCTTCATTTTTCATTGAGCAATATCATATTTATTCTATATCCTTTGGAATCCAAATCATGCCGAATCAATATGCAGCTTACTCTTTTGTTTTGTGGGGCTTCTTTCTTTTCATAGGGTCTTATATACAATAGTCATTGATCCTCATATTTTGTAGCATACGGAATTTTCACGTCTACTCACTAAATACTTACTTACATAATCATGTGACATGGATTTTTTCATCTTTTCATTTTCCATGCATAGGATTGATCCTCCTAAGATTACACAAAGGACCTTGTATACACCTAAAAGGTGATATAACATATGTTAAAGTACCCCTCTTTGAGGGTCCCTTTCATGGTTTGAATATATGTTTATGGCATCTCATTTGATTTTGGCTCCATTGAAGGATTCCCTTACTTATCCCTTAGACTCTTTTAATTTCAGTCACTTGTTTGATCATAGTTATCTATTTTTCTCATGTTGCTTGGGTGTTTCTCTAAATGACTGAACCAATTCTTGGATTTGTGAGTTGTATGATGCCTAAGTTTGTTAAAAATCCCCTTTCATTCCCACAAGAACTTCCTATACATAAGGGGCATGTACTTATTTGTTTGTTTACTTGTCCAATCTAGGTTTTCCTTAGCATGGTTTGAGCATGCATTGTAAATCACATTTTGATCTAATCATACAATGTTGTGTAACTCATTTCTTTTGCATATACCCATGATACAAATACCCCTTTATAATGAATCAAACTAGTTCAAGCTTTGATACCAATGAAATGAACAAAAATCATTTAATGAAATGAACAATAGTCCATTTACGAAGGACAATAGGTTGAAATCCATAAAGGAACAATAATTTATAAAATAATGAATGAGATATGGAAAATGTTGATTTGTACAATGCCATGTGATGATTGGTGGGTCATGTCCCGAGGTTAGGTTATTTGTCTTAGTTAGGATCTGTCACTTCATTTATTATTATTATTATTATTATTATTATTTACTTGATTTTTATTTATATATTTACGTTCATTATACCCAATTTTACATGTCACTAGTTTGCTCCTAACCATTGCAATTGAGAAGTGGAAATTGTTAAGTACCTATACCAGATT
>SNQJ01S0047214.1:26994-40687 GCA_010110895.2 Picea sitchensis | reverse complement strand
GGATTGGTGTCTCCTTCCACTATGTGTTGGAAAATCCAAGGAGTGGGTGCTTCCTTCAAGTTGGTGCTTGTAAAATCTTGAAACTACTTAAGAAACATTTTTGTGGTTTTCTTCCAGTTTGGTTTCCACATAAAACTCTATGTGCAATGTGTATGATTTTATGTGATGATGCATGCCATTATTAATGGTTAATGTTTATCTAGTGCCTGAATTTTAAAATTCTTGAAATAACTCTATACTGATTCACCCACCCTCTCAGTATTCTTGAATATTCTAACACATATATTTTCTATATATACCAAAACTCCATGGTTTGATGAAATAGACAATTATTTATATACAGGGAAGTTACCATCCCATCTCTCACCAAAAGAGAAAAAGAAAATAATCAAATCTAGTGCTAAATATTCATGGATCAAAGGAGATATTTTATACACATGAAAATATTTGAGAATATGCAGGTGTCTTAGGGAAAATGAATTCTTTGATATTTTTAAAGAATGTCATGATGAACCCTATGGTGGGATTTTTTTAGATAAACAAATTTATTATAAAATACTTCTTCTCATATACTATTGGCCAAATCTATTCAGAGATGCCAAGAAGTATGTGAGAAGTTGTGATAGTTGCCAAATAATGGGTAGGTTATGACCCAAAGGGGGAATATATAGGGTTAAATGTATATGATATGACCCCAATGGGGGGAATATATGAGGCAAAATGTACATGTAATGTCTAAATATATATGTAATAAGGTCAACCTAATAGTAGAGGGGCCTCATATGCAAGTGTGAGTAGGTATATATAGAGGTCATGTATTCATTATTGTAGACATGTGAATTGTGATGTATAAAGGTAATTGGTCATGTGGAGGAGGTTCTCCTATAATTTACGGAGTTATTGTGTAACTTATCTATCTTAGAGTTATGCTCCACGCTCACATTCTGTACATGGTGTGTACTTCTGTTCTGTTATGATAATTTAAGCATTTGGATCACTACTCCTCTTTTACTTCACTACTCCTCTCCCTCTTCATATTTTTATTCCCCCCCCACTCCTATTTTCCTTCACTTCGCCTCTTTTAATTCTCTTTTTATCCCCCCCCTCTATATTCTTTTTCTTCTCTCTCCCTCCTCCCTCTCTTCCTTTTCTCTTTCTCTCCTTCTCTCCATCTCCTAAAAGATATCAAATGAGAATTGTTTCATATAGTATACTAAGGTTTCATTTTAAAAGTGTTCCCTAAGTCCACTTTGTAGACATTTATTTTGTTTTTGTTACAACTCCATAACCCAATGGAAAAAGAACTAGTTTGAGATTGTGGTCTAGTGGTAAAGTGAATAAAAGAGTAAGGTCAATGAACCATGAATATTCATGGACAATCACCTAAAGGGTTTAACATAATTAGGGTTTAACATAATTAATGAATGTTTTTGTAATGGAAAAGGGACCATATTAGTCTTAAAAGGAACCCAACACATGGATCATTGACCTCTAGTTCATTCCAATGATATTGATGGTGGTTGTTGTTATGAATCCACCATGGAAATCCTTGATGCCAAATACCAATATATGTACACATTATCCAGGTGTCTAATGGAAAAATAGTACTTTACATTATCATCACTCACTTCATTACTTATTGTCATTTTCCTTCATGTAACGGAAATTGTTATGCATTGCATGAGATCTTCGGTGTTGTGAAGTTGTATGGATTTTATACCATTACACATCATTTATGAATAGATTTTGGGCCATAATCACACATTTATGGTAGATATTTGATCATTGTAAAGTATCCAACCCTATTTTGACACATATTGCATTTATTCTGCATTTATGAACATTTAAGAAGTAGTTTTCTATGGAGATAATGATATAAATTTTTGGCTTCACCATAGCATTCGTCACTTGGATTAATAGTATGCCAATTTCATAAAATATTATGATAACTAGGTAATAGCTCCAAAAACTAGGAGACAAGGGTATCATGCAATATTAGTGTTACTACTAACTAATACACACAAAAATATGATAATAACTAGCTTGAATAATCACTATTGTTAATCGAATAATAGTTAGCTTGGTTATCACTACCAATCTTCAATCTATGTTGTCTAGCATTGATATGTCCGTCCTTCCATGTAGGGTATTTTTTAGGGGTGAAATTCACCAATTGGCTATTTTTTGGTCATTTTTTTGAAAATATATATTCACCAATTGGTTAAAAATTTTCCTATTTTTTACATAGATATGATTAAATTGATAATATTCACCAAAATCACAAGTTTCTATAGTAAATTATATGTTTCTTTATTAAATATTTTCCTACATATCTATATGTATGTTTTTTCAAACCGAAATAGTCACCTAGAATACTAATACATAGGTATAATATTTGAATCTTTAAAAAATACCCTACTTCCATGGATATTTTAAATCAATTATCTAGGATTTTTATCAATAGGAATCTTATGCCTACCAACTAATATTCACGAGAATCACTCTATTCATCCTTTGTAATAAATCACATTGGTACGAGTGGATAGGGAAGACATGATACCAAAACCATAAACAATGTTGCTATCATATTGAAGGATGATGCAATCACATCAACTTGAGTCTTTACAAAAACTTTTAGTTGACTTTGGTTGTGTTTGGTTGAATTTGTCAAATTTTATTATCTTTCACTACATTAAGTGTCTCTACATATGTTGATGTTATGCATGTGTATTTTTCAGTATCCATGACAAATTATGCATATATTTTTTCCATAGATTTTATGTACTTTCCTCATTGATTGATTTTTGTAATAAATCTATAGATCATATGGTTTCTAGCATAGAGGGACTATCAAATGATGACACTAGACTCAAGGAAAGTGATGAGGAAGGTCATAAAAGAAAATGAAAAGGTATTGTAATTGATTACCACAGTAGTGAAAATCCCAAAGTGTTATAATTACATACTTTATGATTGTTATATAATTTTGAAAAATATGTATTTTTAATGAAGACTTGGATTATAATTCTAATCCTTACTTAATATATTCTATTTTATGTTGTAGAAAATATTGATTAAAAAACATTATGGAATTTCTATAGAGTATAACAAAAAAAACGTCTTATACGTAGTAGATCTAAGTATGTTAGTTGTGACAGGATTTATCCTACTTTTTTTTAGTGAAATTTAGAGTGTAATTTAATCCAATATACTACATTTTTCATGGTATTTATTCATTCTATGACATGCATATTAATGTTTAAGAAGGCATATAGATGATGATGAATATATATGAGTAATGATGATGAAATTGATTCAAGGGAATCAAAGTGTATCAACAACGTTTTAACATATATGTTTTTTTTACATATTTAATAATTGTCAATTTTTTTATTTTATTGAGCTTGTGTTCTTTTATTATAATTCTATAGAGTGAGGATGAGAAGTTATTAGAATATGAGGAGGGCATTGACAACAGTTTGATCAACTTTGTTCAATCAAATTTTGATGTCAAATCTATTTCATTTCCTTATGCATGTAGAAATCTTTTCATGCTATGTTGTATGAAAAGTTGACATTTCCTTGGGGTGGCAGTTCACCACTTATTTACAGGTAGTTCAATCATATTCACTCAATCAAATTCTGATCTCAAATTCATTTCATTTCCTTATATGAGTAGACATTTTTCATTCTATCTTGTACACATGATTTTGCATTTATATATTCATGATTTTTTCTCTTATGATTATCTTGCTCTCATGAAAATTATGCTATAAAATAGACTTATACTAATTGTTGGCCATTGACAAAGTTTTGAAGAATGCTTGGTCATATTTGACTGTTTTTGGGACTTCGATAGCTTGCCAAAGATGGATCGCAACGTGAAGCGGAAATTAGGGAAACTAGACCTATTTTTGGGTCCCTTTAGGGTTTTGAGTTAATGTAATGGGAAATGGATGTCGGCCTTTGGGTTCACCCACATTTAGGCCCATTTTTGTAATCTATAAATAGATACTTAGGCAATGTAAGAAGAGAGAGAGTAGTACATCTATGTGATGTATAGTTGATGGCTTAGTGCCAGGAACTGGATCTGTGTGACCAGATATATCTTGTAAATGCTCTGTGCATGATTGTAAGAAGCTCGCAAGTTGTTTTGTGCTAAAGTGCAAGGAAGAAGGATCTAGCGAGCTGCGTAGATATTCTGTCCTGTGAAAAGCAAGGATTGTTGAAGCTCTGTGTTGTAACTTCTTGACTAAGATAATAAAGAAGAAGATCTTGTGGACGTAGCCCCAGGGTGGGGGTGAACCACGGTAACTTTGTGTATTGTGCTTTGTGCTTCGACCTAATGTGTTTATCTCCTTCTTGGCTAAGTTCTTGATGTGATTAAATAGATTTAGTTATGCTTTGTGCTTCTGAGATAGGAATGAATGTTAGATCTGATATGTAAGATGCTTAGTGCTTGATCTACTGAACATGATCTATCTTGTTGTGGCTATGTGATGAATTATATTAGATCTAAGTACTCACTGCGATACTCTGTGCTATCTGCAAAGTGCTGTAAGGGTTGAATATTGATGGATAAACCATGCTAGATGATTGCTAAGTTATATAATCATAGATCCGTGTCCCAGATAAGGTTGCAGACATATGAGTGTTGCAACCACCCCTGCCTCTACATCGGGTGAGACTTCATATGCTTCGTAGGTGTTGCCGAAAGGACTGGTAGTTAGAGTTTTTTTGGTGCTCTCTTGAGCATTGAACCTTGGGTCTACCCCTATGCCAACAAATGGTTCCGTTGCTGGGACCTAAAATTGTGATTGTTGGGAACTAAAGAAGAAAAAGATTTGTGCAAAATAAGCTTTGTGTGTAGATCTGTTGCCTTAGTGCACAGTATTCTACTTGACCTGCGAAGCTTTGTGCTAAGAAAGAAAGGTTAGATCTAAAGGAAAGAGGTCAGATCTGCAAGAAAAGAGGTTGATATTGAAGAAAAGAAGTGAGATCTGAACACTTTGTGCTCTAAGAAAGGTAAAAGTATTTAAAGTTTTGTGCTCTGATAAGGGTAAGAGTAGTTAAAAGTTTTTTAGATTTGAAATATTTGTGCTCTAAGAAGGTAAAAGTGAGAACTTTCTCTGAGAAAGCAGGTAGAATATGTAAGATCTATACTCTAGTAAAGGTAAGAATAGTTCAAGTTTTGGATCTGAAAGCTTTGTGCTCCAATGGGAAACAAACCCGAGGAGTGAAATTTTTTACTTCTAATGTATGGATTTAGGTATGCTTGATAAAAATTTTGTCTTAGCTTAAAAAACTAGAGCATTTTTAGATAAATGAAAGTTTGATATGAATAGGTCTAATAGGAATATTTAGAAAGATATGTTATACCTATGCATAGAGAAGATGTTTGGACTAACAAATGAATACAGGATCCTAGAATACACATGCTAAGACCTTATGATCTTATGCATTAGTACCAAAAGAGTTGGGGATCATTGAAGAGAAGAGAGGATTAACTCTTTGCTACAATTCACGAGGAAGACCGGGACAAATTGATAAGGAATTCCACAGGAGAAACCCTAGTTGCCTCTCTTGTAAAACTATGGACCATGAAGTATTAGTTCCGAATGATTGCTAGACTTGAAAGATGAATATGGAACAAACAAACTCTAAAGGAGATCAAGAGACTAAGGTATAGAAGAACCCGAGAAAGAATCAAATATCATGTTATTCACGAAATAGAAACCCTATAGATGACCATAAGGATGGAGTTTAATGGAGATATTCAAAGAAGAGAAAATCAGTAAGAATAGGAAGACTTCAACATTGAATATTACTTTCTACGGAAAGAAGAGGAGAAAATCGAAGTAAGAATAGGAGACTTCAACATTGAATGTGCTCTGGATGAGGGAACACCGATGAACATTATGACAGAAAGCACTTGGGAAACCCTAGGAAGGCCTACTCTGGTCCCTTCACTAGGAACCATCGGATTGTTTAAAGGAAAAATGGTAACCCTATGTGGCAGAATTACCCAGATAGCTATGAGTACCCATGGAACTTCGACAGAGGAAGAATTTGAAGTTATTAAATTTATTGAGGACCATGCCCCATTTCCATATTTGTTAGGTAGGATTTGGATTGAAAAAGACCAGATCCAGAGAACAAAAGAAAAGGATGCTCTAGAACAGAAGAAGTAAGAACTCATGGAATTTATGTTTAGAAGGATCTCCTACTTGATGAAAGAACAAGAGGACAAACCTAATCCATTGAGCACCAAAGACTTGGGTATTGAAGTTATAAGAGAATTAGAGGAACCACAAAAGACTGAAATACCTAATCCATATGATGAAGGAGTATTACCCTTGGATCTGAAGAAAGAACCTAAGTAGCACGAAGTGACTATGTCAAGAGAAGATAAGAATTAGAATGGAAAAAGGATGACCGAGATGAATCTTATAGGGAAAAAAGATAGGAAGCTAAGTAAGAAGAGGGCCAAATCGGAAAGTTATAGAAGACTCCAGAGGAAACTTCGCAGAAGGGAAAATCACAGGAATCGAGCTTCGCTGGAATATCAGAACAACGACCTATGGAACTTCACCATGGCACAAAAATATAGCTGTTGGAAGCCAATATAACCGTTCGACTTCCACTTCGAACAGGTTGAAATGCATTTATGGTTCACCACTAGACCATTAGACTATGCCATATGGACAAAACATTAGTTAATGCAGTCTCTTATCCGTTGCAAGCCGACCGTTGTTAAGTTTCCCTACTTAGTTCGTTGCACCACACATCGAAAATACTTTTTCTAAATGAGAATTTGAGTCTGAAACTTGAGATTACTTCACCCTGCGATCATTGACTTGTTCCCATACTATTCATCGTAGTCTCTGAATTTTCACACCTGAGCTAGTTGACCCAAGCTTGTATGTCAGATGAGATCAATGCTATTGAGAAAGTAGTTGAAGAAGTTTTGATTGATTTAATGACTGAGAGAATCATGTTAAAAAGAAGGATGTTTGTAGGTGTGCAAGCATCATCAACAAGAGGAGTCCAATATTATCCCTCCACTGCTCGTGAAGTAGGACCTTCCAGAACCATGACCGAGACAAGAACAAAGCACAAAGATGATATTGAAAATGCCAAGATGATCCCATGCATTCTACCAGTTTACATACCACCTTTGAGCGGCAAGATTAACCGCGACAGTGTACCTAGAGACTTTGAGTACACCTTGATCACCGCGTATATTTCGAAAGGGGTGTGCGTAGTACGTGCTGACCAAGATAAGCTCGCAACACTAAAATTTAATGATTTTAACCTTGGAGATCGCAAAATCTACAGCATGTTAGCTCCGCATAAGTACTTAACCAAGACCAAAGGAATAAATCCTTAGATTGTCCCGTAGTCCTAGACCCAGAATCTCGCACAGTCCACACTGATCAACGTAATGAAGATCCCTTACTTCGACAGACACCAGGAAGTCAACGCATGCGTCAAGTTGTTTCTATCTTGCTACCACAACAGATACTTATGGTTGGATCACCGCATCACTCTGGATCCAACTCTCATCAATCGGATCACATGACTTAGCATGCAAGGCCCTGACCCACAAGACTTTTACACAGGGAAGACCTCAGACCGAGCACTAGCACAACAGATAAAAGAAACTTATGGCGATGTAGAGAAGGGTACGTGAGGCAACAAGGTAGCCTCTATCCAGAGTGGTGTAGTGCGCCTTGTCTATCAGCTGATTGCGGGCAAGTTAGTTCATAAGAACATACTAACACAGGTGACTGGCTTCATAGTTGACCTTGCAGGGAAGTGCATTGAGGGACTACAGATGAATTGGGCACAGTATATTGTAAACCAGTTAGAGTTGGATTGTAGAGGAGCGCAAGACCAAGGGTATGAGTTCCACTTTAGTTGGTTTCTCATAATCATCACTTTCATCACTTGGGAACTGCCAGAAGGAGCCACATTTATAGAGATCAAACCTTTTGAACCACTAGCCGTGAAGTTCTGTATGCTGTGGTACTCCAGCGACATGAACAAGTAGTGGCAGTCCAATGCTATATTCCACACCTATTTCAACCAACTGAAGAATGTAATTCAGTCTACATCGTGAATCACCCCAAACATACTTCATAGGTTTAGACCTTTGATTAAATTCAGTGCAGACCGCCACTTCACCTATATTATAGCACGCGGTGATGAGCATAAACAACAACTCCAATCCTACTACAAGCTGACATAAGATGACTTGGAGGAGATTACCAAGGAATGGTCAGTGGACCTCCTTGTTGCAGCTGACCCCACAGACATGTCTGAAGAGGAAATCCCTGAATCTATGAAGGATACACCTGGGCTAGGTAATAATAAGAAGGATGACGAAGTTGAAGATGTCCCTAGCACATCCATAAAGACTACTTCAATCTCACCTACGCAGGGAGGTGATGGTGATGAACTAGGTGGCATAGAAGTTGATCAAAATAGAGGTGAGGTTACTCAACCTAGAGAGGAGGAGGATCCCTCCATGAAAAGAAATATTACACCACCAAAACCTTCCTCCCGAAGGAAATCTAGGGCCACCCGGACCACGCTTAAAACTACCCTTACCCCGGATGACTTTGACTTCTTAATTGCTGCACTGAATGATGTTTCACTAGAGCTCACAGAAAAGAAAGAAGCAAACCAGGAGGAGATATTCAACCGAATCAAGGGTGAACTCCAAGAAGTGTAGCAGGTACTCCAGTCCAGCCGAGCAGTTTCTATAGTGCCCTTGATAAGTGTAACATCAAGAACAGGCAATGAGGCCACTCAATTACACCAGATCACTGATAAAGTCAAAGATCGCCTTCGATGAGCTCAAGAAGACACAACACAAGCCACCCAGGATTTGATGCAAGCACAACAAGCACTTCTAGAACAACAGAGTGAGGCAGAATGGGAAAAGCTTGCCTTGAAAGTGAAGTGGGACGAGGAAAAGGCATAGTTGCTAGCAGAGCAACTTGACATACTGGAAAGGGTTCACAAAGCACTTCACTCTGTGACGGTCATAGAAGTGAAGATGGAAGACCATCTCCCATGGAAGGTGACCCAACTAGAAGAAGTAATCTAACAACTCCAACAATGCATCACAGATATGGAGCTCTACATCGTGCCTGAGACCCCCCAAGAAATAAGAGATCTAAGAGAGGCCACTGCTCGAAGAACAGTTGTCCGATTAAAAACCTTTGCCTTGGAATGCAAGTAGCTGAGCGCTAGAAGCTCCGAGACTTATGAAACCCTCACAGAGAATCCAGAATTGCAGACATTGGAGGCACAACTCCAATAAGAAAAGAAACATGAAGACACACTACAGGCACAGATAAAGACTTTAACCCCAGTCAAAAGAATGAAGAGGTTTGCAGAACAACGCACAACCCAAAAATAGGTACATATGATGCAAAGTAAAGTGATGGAATTCTCCCAACAACTTCAACCAATGCAAGAAAAGGCATGCCAACTATTCGCTGAACTTGAAAGCCAGGGAGCTGAACTCGAACATGTTGTCATGATTGCAGAACAACACCTGGAAGGACCGCTCAATGACACAGTGATCTAGGAATTCACTGAGAAAGAGGCTATCGCACTACAAAAGGTCGAAGCAGCTCGAGCCAAGCTTGAGGCATTCGAGGTGGAATTGATTAGACCAGAGTGACTCGGGATGAGTCACATGTGAGTGTTGGGGGACTGTTGGCCCTTGACCAAGTTTTGAAGAATACTTGGTCATATTTGACCATTTTTGGGACTTCAACAACTTGCCAAATATGGAGCGCAACGCGAAGTGGAAATTAGGGAAACTAGACCTATTTTTGGGTCCCTTTAGGGTTTTGGGTTAATGTAACAGAAAAGGGATGTCGGCCCATGGGTTCACCCATGATTAGGCCCATTTTTGTAATCTATAAATATATACTTAGACAATGTAAGAAGAGAGAGAGTAGTACATCTATGTGATGTATAGTTAATGGTTTAGTGCGAGGAACTAGATATGTATGATCAGATGTATCTTTTAAATGCTCTATGCATGATTGTAAGAAGCTCGCAATTTGTTTTGTGCTGAAGTGCAAGGAAGAAGGATCTAGCAAGTTGCACAGATCTTTTGTCCTGTGCAAAGCAAGGATTACTGAAGCTCTGTGCTATAACTACTTGACTAAGATAATAAAGAAGAAGATCTTGTAGATGTAGCCCCAGGGTGGGGGTGAACCATGGTAATTTTGTGTATTGTTCTCTATGCTTCGACCTAATGTGTTTATCTCCTTCTTGTCTAAGTGTTTGATGTGATTAAATAGATTTAGTTATGCTTTGTGCTTCTGAGATAGGAATGAATGTTAGATCTGATATGTAAGATGCTTAGTGCTTGATCTGCTGAACCTGATCTATCTTGTTGTGGCTAAGTGTTGAATTATCTTAGATCTAAGTACTCACTGCGATACTCTGTGCTATCTTTGAAGTGCTGTAAGGATTGAATATTGATGGATAAACCATGCTATATGATTGTTAAGTGCTATAATCACAGATCCGTGTCCCAGCTAAGGTTGAAAACATCTGATTCCTACAACCACCCCTGCCTCTACCTCAGGTGAGACTTCATCTGCTTCGCAGGTGTTGCCGAAAGGGTTGATAGTTAGGGTCTGCCCCTGTTCCAACACTAATCATGAATCTCATCAATATTTAAATATTATAAAATAATAACTAATAATGAATAATTTAATTTATTATTATTTTATTAATCCTATTACTAATACTGATCATTAAATAAAATAAAATAATAATTAATTAATTAAATAATAAATCCTTAAATAATAAATACAAATTAAATTAATAAAAATAATTATGTCAGAACTTTGATGCTAAAACAATTATGTAATTTTCATATTACTTTGACATAAAATGTATTTAGACCAATGTTAGAAACATACTAACATGATGCAAAATGCATAATAATGACACAAACCTAATGTTAACATGATGCATAAATGATGTATATGAAAAATAAATGAACAAGAATGAAACATATGTGATGCTAACACTATGCAATAGTGATGTAAAACAATGCAAAGATGATGGAATATGACTAAAAAGTTCCATTTTTTTATGCATTTATGACTCTAAAATGGTGCAAAGATGATGCCCCACATAAAGTTTCGACTCCCCCATTGATGCTATACAAAGCTAATATGATGCAAATAACATGCATTTGACCCAAAGATGATGCAATTAACATGCATTTTACCCAAATATGATGCAAATAACATGCATTTAAACCAAGGATGATGTTAATGTGAGTTATTAAGTGTTTTTTTGCAAAACAATTGGATACAGTACAATGCTAATGCCACACATACAATTTCTTTACATTTTAGTTTTCATTGCTAAGAAAACACATTGCAAAAAAATCACTATAAAGGATAATGCAGAGTTAATGTAGCCTTGATGCAAAGTTGATGTAAATAACAACTCTCCCTTTAGTGTTGAGTTTTGCATCATACAAGCTATAATTTTTTAATAAAGAAAACACACTAGGTGATAACACTAGTGACACTGCTTGAGCCCTATCCTGTGGTAGTGAGTCAATCGCTTAATGCATACCCTTATTGCCATGCTTAAAAAAAAAATGAAATTGAAAATATAGTTCAAGAATTGTTGGAGGATAGAGTCATATGTCTTATTATTATCCCCTACTCATCCTTCGTGGTCATATTTTTGAAGAAAGAAGGCAATTGGAGAATGTCTAGACTTCTGTCCCTTTAACAATTTGACAATCAGAGGTAAAATTCCTCGTTCCTTTCATTGGTGATATATTGAATAAGATTCATGGAGACAATTTTTCTCTAACTTGATCTTTGTTATGGTTATCACCAAATTTGTATTAGGGAAGTGGACCTTTTGAATACTACCTTTCATACACCTGAAGGAAGGACATTATGAGTTTTTAGTGATTCTTCTTGGGCTTGCAATTCCATTTCCACTTTTTAGAGCCTCGTGAAGAAGATTTTCAACCCTTTTTGTGAAACTATGTGCTCATATTCTTTAATCATTTATTGATTTACAAAAACATTTGGGAGACACATGCGGATCAAGTATTACAATTACTTCAATATAAACACTTGCTCATGTGATGTTCCAAATTTTCTTTTGACAATTCTAAAGTGGAATATTTGGGTCACATTGTAAATTAGGATAGTGTGGAAGATGGCCCTAATTAGTTTGAATAAACAAGACTTCCCATGCCCAAAGACACTAAAAATATTGTGTGGTGTCCTTAGTATTATTGTCTACTGCACAAAATTTGTGTAGAGATATGGTATAATTTATACCCCATTAGCATCCATGATAAAAAATAATTTATTTCTATAAAATGATGTAGTAACAAACCTTAAAGGAAGCAATGTGTAATAATCTATTCTTAGTCACATTGAAATTCACTAAGACTTTGATCTTGGAACATGATGCTTCAAGAAAAGGTATTGGGGAAATGTTGATGCAAGATGGGAACCCATTAGCATTCACCAATAAACAATTGTTTGTTAGAAACTTGTGCAATTATACATATGAGAAAGAAAATATATCCATCCTTGACATAGTGGATATGTGGTGACCTTACCTAAACCGCATGAGAAATTTTTAGATTAAGACAAATCATAAAAGAATTAAGTATTTTTTGGAACAATGTTTATCTTCACTTGAGAAACACAAGTGGGTCATCAATATGTTAGGCTAAATTTATGATATCATATACAATAAGGGAAAGAAGAATGTGGTGGTTGATGCCTTGTCACAAAAATATTAGGAGGAAGGGTCCTTATTTGACTTATCATTACCAATTCCATTTTGAACTGTTGAGGTCGACTAAGAATGGTTTCTTAATTCCAAATTTGTTCAACTCATAGAAGAACTATAAACCTCCCACAAGCTATAATTGGTAGCATGACACCTTAAGTTACAAAGGATGTATTGTTTCGGTGAAATACTCTTCTTTACAATATGTAGTGTTAGTGGAATTGCATTCCTCTCCCATTGTGGGTAACTTTGGATTTAAAAAAACACATGAACTTATTAAGCACTCATTCATTTGGTATGGTATGAAGAAGGAAACCCAAACATTCATAGTAAAATGTGACACATGTTAAAGGAACAAGGGTGAAACAATGAATACCCCTAGGAATTTGTAACATTTATCAATCCCACCAACCATTTGGGATAACATTTCCATGGAATTTATTGTTTCTCTCCCTAAAGAAGGTAGTAAATCTACCATAATGGTATTTGTTGACTTCCTTTCCAACTATGCCCAATTGTGTGCCTTACAACACCTGTTGTACAGGTATTCATGGATCATATTTTAAAATCAGATGGTATGATTAAATCCAATGTGTCAACTTGTGATCCTACATTCACTAAAATTTATGGTAGAAGTTGTTTAAACTATAGGGAACCCAATTAAAATTGAGCACAACATATCACCCCCCAAAACATGGTTATATGGAGGGGGTCAATAAGTTCTTAGTGGGTTCTGTTATCACTCCAAGAAACTCCTTAGGGTTGTAGGCTAAGAATTCTTGGTAACTTAAGAATATGGTAGATTTTGTATGCTTGGAACAATAGGATAACTCAATAGCTAATGAAAAGGACCACTTCATACATTTGAATAAGA
>SNQJ01S0047214.1:0-17244 GCA_010110895.2 Picea sitchensis | reverse complement strand
ATGGAAGGTTCTATGTTGCAACAAATGGGTTTGTACCTAAGGTATATGAGTGACAGTTATAGGACAATGCAAAAGTTCGTGGTGGAATGGATACCTATCCTATATGTTGGGTAGTGAAAATACTTGTTCGTGGTTACGAACGGTCAACATAATGTTGAAATACGCAAGAATCCTTGGTGAAAAGTACAAAAAACAACTCAATCCACTACTGTATTAGTCCATTGGGTGAGAAAATGACTCAAAACTATAGAAAGTGGGTAAAAATTGCTAAAAATAGTAATAAAACCAAAATTTACTATGTCATTTTGAATTTTTACCCAAATAGTGAAAATTGTAGCAAATTACCTCCGATATTTAATTGGTAATTCCTATTCCCGTCCTCGATATCAGAGGAATTAGGGCGACAAAATCAAAGACCGTATGAACCAAGTAATTTCTCTTCCCCTCCTCTTTCTTTCTAGTGGATTAGATTTTTAAATTAGGTTCCAAAATTTGAGTAAATTAGAGCGCAAATTGAGTATTTTGATGTACACGGACTACCATTCATCGGGTCATGTATATGTGAGGTTATATGCAAATTTGTAAAATACAAGATGCATGTATTGATCCCTATACAAGACTGTGAATGTTGTATCCCGCGTACAAGTACGTAAACAATGTTTTCTATGGTTTCTAACTCAAAAATTGATTTTTATCTTGGAGGATGGCGCTAGAATGGAGGGAAAGTGAACACGAGGAGGTAGATGTTGTTGTGGAAAGAGATCTGGGGGCCCAAATGGCCTTGAAAATATGCAGATTGTATAAATTTTTTGCACTCAAAGGGATGAGGGCCCATGTGAGGTTGCTTGAGATGCTCGTGGATTACTAGGATCCTGACAGTGAGAGCTTCAACCTCGATGGGAAACCATTGAGTATTGAATTTGAGGATATATTATTTTTTACTAGGCTATCGCACTGGGGTGAGGTGGTGAACCTCAAAGCCCAGGGAGCTGGGAGTGCGATGAAGATAAAGGAGTACATAGACACTCACTATGTAGCAGGGACTAAGAAGGTTGGGAGTGAACTCCCCATCTGAGCGATAAACAATATCAGCCTCAAGATTGTTTTCCTCATGTTGAACAGGATCACAGGATTGACGTCATTGTACTAGGAATCAAGGTTGCTCATGTTCTATTATGTAGAGTGCTTGAGACCCACTGTATATGATTGGTGTACCTCACTACTGTCTAATATGAAGATCCAGTTGACAGAGTGCAAATAGGGTGACAAGAAGAACTTCGAGTTTACCTCTATATTATGTAGCTTTTTCTTTGAGCGGGTTCTAGGTTTGGGACCTAAAGTCAAGATCAGTCTAAGAGGACCTCGTGATCCAACCATGGCACGGTGGACCGAGGTAATGAGACGACATGGGGGAGGTAGGGTGTCCACACCCAACAACAATGATTTCTTCTACTGGTGGAGGCGACATGTCATTTCTATGGATGACTACCCCTATGTAGGGATTGACTTCAGAGGCGACCCTAACATGCCACTTCCACTAGGGACCACCTAAGGGGACATAGGTATGTCAATGTTTTTAAATATTTCATTTTTTTGTATTTTTTTATAGTAAAACACAAATATTTTTGGATGATGCTTAAGTATTAACTAGAAACGTATGTGATGAAGACGTAGGTCCGCAATAGTCAGACGGGCTTCCACGACATCGTCGGAGGAACCGAGGAGATGAGGCGATGGGAGGAGAAACAGAGAGAATCCTTCAAAACGTCTAGGGAAACCTGTCTCGTTTGACTCATAGGATTCTGATGGTTCAGGTAGAGGACCTGTCGGAGGTCATGCAACGGAAATTGGTTGGTCTGCCCAGAGCTTAGGTGTGACTCTTTTGGTGTCTTGCAAACACCGTACTTTTTTATCATGACATACATCCGATGCTATAGGCATAGATGTCGTGGATTTTGTAATATCAGTTCTATATGTGTATTGAGGGTGTTAGCCCCAATGTTTTACTATAAACATCATATTTTTTTGAAATATATATAAAACAGGGAGCTTTGGCTTTACTTATATTACAATGTGTACATTGATGAGATGGTTTTATTTTCTTTAGTTATGTGACAAATTCCAATATAAAATGAAATTAGCATAAGAATCAAATACATAATTAGAACTCCTATGTATGTAACAATAAGTAATAAAATCAAATTGTCGTTCTAAAATACATACCCGTAGGAATCGTCGAAGTAAAGTAGGATCATGCACACAATAACTGTCGTTCAAATGACATACTACTAATTGGGAATCCAGGTGAACCTCTAAAGAGAGAATACCATGTGAGATAGGATCGTGAAAAAGTTCTATAACGATGCTATATTCAGCCACATTATTCATGGATGGCCCTAGGAATACACCACCTGAAGAAACCAGTAGACACTCGAGTGAGTAAACCACCCAAGCAACGGAAGCCAAGTTCCATGTATGATGACTAGCTCTGTCTACGAATCCTAAGTAAACTGAAGAATCCATTGACATCTTCCAACCAAGGGAAAACTCGATAAGAAATATGAAGACAAAAAGAAAGGAAAAAGATATATACACTAAATTACATTAGTATACAAAGAGTTATGCCCAAAATTGGGGCTCAAGCATAATATATATTTTCAAGTAGAGCCCACTCTTGGGCTCGGCCAACATATTCCCTTCATAATATTCTAACTCATAGGATCCTTTTTTCTACAACACGTCACACGATATAGGGATCGTCCCACATGGGTTTAAACTTGCCTACCCCCAACAATGCTTTGGCTTGATCATATAAGAGGACCAAGTCACCCTCAGCGTACAACAGAAGACAGACATACTTATCGTATTGGACCTTGAAACGTCTTTTTTTCTCCTCGATATTCGTAGAGGCATCTCGACCCTACTTGTCAAGAATCTCTAAGTGTACAAGGCGTCACTCGAGATCAAAAGTGTCAGGTAGGAGCGTGTCTGCCAACTTAAGAGAAGGGATCTCTCATTCAATAGGTAATATCTACTCCACACCATGCACTAACTGGAAAGAGGAAAATCCGATGGCATCTTTGACCGAGGTTCGGTATGCCTAGAGTGGAGGATATAGCATAATGTGCCAGTCAAACTTACTCTGGTTGACATTTTTCTGCAAAATGGTCTTGAGAGACTTGTTGATAGCCTCTACATTTCCATTTTTCTAGGGATAGTAAGGGGAAGAATGACCATGCTTAAACCCCATCTTGGATGCTACTTCTTCCATCACTTTGTCCTGAAAATGACTTCCATGATCAGTGATAATCTCACTCGGGATACCGAATATGGCAATAATTTGATTGAATAAGAAGAAGGCGACAATATTCCCTTCGGATTTAACTATAGGCATGGCCTCGACCCACTTAGTAAAGTATTTGACGTCCATGATAATGTGTTTATGCCCCCAACAGAAGTTGGGTTACAATCCACAAAGTCCACCCCCCACTTGGTGAAGGGACTGATGGTAATGACTAGGTGAAGAGGGGTTGGATGCAAGTGCATTTTCCGAGTGAGCACCTGGCAGGGGTGACACATCTTAAACTCTTAAAAAAAATATTTAAAGATAGATGGCCAGAAATAAACGGCTCGCAAAATTTTCTAGGTTGTCGCAAGCCTGGACAGATGACCACCACAAGCCCCACTGTGGAAATCTTTTAGAAATGAATCAACTTCTTCATGAGTTAAACAACGATGCAAGATATTGTCTATTCACCGAAGATACAAAGTGTCTCCGATGATAGTGTAATTCTGATCTTGGTATTGTACACGCCATCGGTCATCTCGCGAGAGATGCTGAGGGAAATTCAAGGTTTGAAGATAGAGAACAATGTGTCCATACCAGGGGTTGGACATTGAGACAAGGAAAATGTGTTCGTCCGCAAATGAATCAACATGGATAACATCCTCATATAATCATGGAAATTCGGATATTAACTCTGTGAAGACTAGTGATTTCTTGGATTTCACAGAAGTGAAATCGAGATCAAATTCTTGTAAAATGACAATACATTTATTATATTTTCCTACTGTGATACGCTTCGTAAGGATGTATTGAAATGGATTGACATCAGCGACAATAGTAGTCTTTCAAAGAAATATATAATGACGTAAACGTTGGACTGTGTGAATGGAGGCCAAATCTATCTTTTCAGCGTGAGAATAATTGAGCTTCGGACCTGTTATAACCCTATAATTTATAGGATCAACTATTGATTCTAATTTTGTTCCTTTATTTCTTTTGACTTGCAGATATTGTTGCATTTTACAAAAGAAAAAGAAAAGAAAAAAAAGAAAGAAAAGAAATGAGAAAAACAAAAAGAGGGCATAAGAGAAAAAGGATAAAGCCCCATGAATTGATAATGACTTTATCCATATAGTGTAAACATGGTCAATTCTTTTAAATTTAAGTATTTAGGATTAGTGAATAAGCTTGGATATACTATCTAATATTAGCTAAGTAATTTAGGTTAGATAGTGAATAAATTTGATCAAACAGTCTAAACTTGGTCAAATAACCCCAGGGTAGAGTATTTTCTTAGCCCAACAGTTTAAGCTAGGTTGAAGGTGCAAAGGAGTAGGTTACGACATAGGTTAGTTAGTTTCTCTTTAATAAAATGTGTAATATGATCGATGAAAAATGCAGGATTTTGATGGTGAAATGTGTTTCCTAACCCCATGGTGACAAATGTAAGGGGGGCAGTGTGCAAAACCCATAAAAAGGTCATTAAGCTAAGTTTGTCCTCATATATTGAAACACGCCCAGATATTAAATCTTGGGCCTGGATCTACGGCTAAGATGTTGGCGCCAAGATCTATGGTTTTGATGAGTTTTTGGACCCCCCCCAACCGTTTGACCTTTAACAGGTGGGGGGGGGTCCGAAAAGGTGATTAAAGTGTGCATTCAAATCTATTATCATCTCATCAGCATGCAATTGGATGGTCCACACGAGATTCCGGACCCCCCCCCCTACCGTTCTACCTTTAACGGGGGGGTCCGACATGATGTTTAAAGAACACGCTCGAAACAACGGTTGATCTAGATTTTCTCAGATCAACAGTCAGCAAGGGATCTCGGACCCCCCCAACCTTTCTACCTTTAATAGATGGGGGGGTATGGAGTGAATCAGTGTCCAGGTGGGCCCATCCCTATGTGGCATCGTCTCATTTCATCTTACCTCCCCTCTCCAAACATTTACCACCTACCATTTTTCCAACTCACCACCATCATCCCAAGATGTCGCATCCCAAAACTACTCTTTGCAAGTTCCATGCCATGAACTCATCAGCATGTCCCATCCATATAATTGTTACAAGTCATATATTTTCGTTCATCCCTCAATCACCACTCTGCATGTCAACTAGATACACATGTCATATGTCTTTCACCCTACCCTCTCACACTCTAAAGAACCCATTAACCATTTATTACTGGCCACATACCCGTTGTTCACCTGACTTGTCCTTCTTCACCCAACGAACACTTGTTCACTAAATCCCAACCTTGTTTTGATCATTCGCGTTGCATTCACACTCCATGCATATCAGAGAATCATTCTCCTTCACCTCTGCAACATATCGTCTAGCCTTAACTTTTGCCTACTAACGTGTGCTTAGTGTGTAGGTATCGTTGAAAATCATTGGTGCACAAAAGTAAAAAACCAAATGTCAAGGAAAATACTTTTCTCCCACCTCCTGTAGATCTCGACCAGATCCCATTAGCCAACAAAGACTATTTAATCTTAGAAACTGTGTTTGAATTTGACTTTGTTGAGCTATAGTCATGGTTCAAAGATACCTTCATCGATCAGAGCGATGAAATTGGGTTCTGGCAGTCAATTCTCCCTCTGTATATTTTTCCCCGAGTCTATCACTTTCCTGAATTCACTCTCAAATGCCAAGCGCACTACCTCCCTAATTAGAGAGCCATAGTATCTTTGTCTGGAGAAAACCTTTTCCTTATTACACCCGATGCCATTGATCAAATGATGCAAGTACCTAGATCCAAACCCCATTCTCCCTTCACAATTGAAATTATGAAAGAAATGTATCAGAACCTGTCGTTTCCCCAAAGAGAACAAATCTTTGAGTTGTTCCTTCCACAAGATTCCCAATTCCCTAAGAAGAATCCTCCCTATCATTCTTCCATGTTTTCTGAAAAGGGAAATCAGTTTATCTCAATACTGTGTTGTTTTCTCGGTTAATTCTCAGATAAATGGGTGGATGAACCTATCCTAGGTTTCCTATCTATTTTTTCTGTTGAAGAGAAAGTGGCCACCCAGTTTGATTACAGTGGTGTTTTGGCCGAGAACCTGTATGAACAACTGGAAAATTTCCCTACAGAAGGCATGTTCTGGTATTCTTCAATATTGGCCTACATGTTTTTGTTCTATCAAGAAGACAATTTTTCCTTTCTCATGCAGAAGATGGACAAAGACGGAAAACCACAAGAAGTAACTCTATGGACGTTGTTGCTCAGAAGAAACTCCACTGAGATCATTTTCAAACAATTCATCGAGTTGTTTTATCACCCAGTGGTAGGCATGCTTAGTGGAAGACCAGAACCAAGGATAAACGAGGAGATCAAAGAGTTCTTCACCTTTTGGATCTTGCAACGACTGGGGACTGGTTGCTATACCAGAATCACACGGAGATCAAAGTGTATGGGTGTGAACTAGCTCCATATAAACTGCCCAAGTATGGGCATGTTTGAATATTTTCACTAGAGTATATTCGTCAAATGATAAATTTAGATGAAATTCATTTTTTGTCTTTGAAGAAAAAACAACAGATGAGGATTAAAGGGAAAATAGGACCATTTATCTACAACAGTCAAGATGTTGGGGAAGAGGCATATAAACTATTAAAGGAAATGAAATTCAGCACCAGTTGCATTTAGCGTTATGATCTGAGTGGGATCATTGTAGAGACGAGATCCAAAAAAAAAGTTTGCCTTATGCTCACACCCTCAAACCAGAAATTGAAAAGTATGTGAACCAGATAGAGTGGGAGGAAAATACTTTGGTAGACACTGAACAACAGGAATCCCCTTCAGTCTCTTTATCAAAAAATACCACTCCACAGATACCAAAGGAAAAAGGGACAAGAAAGGATTCCTCTCCTTCAATCACTGAGGTATCAGCAGAAGATTTTCAAGTATATAGCAAAAGACCCAAAACCACTTATGTTATTCACAAGTCTAGTGAGGAAGAGCCTTACTCTGCTAAAGTGTTTGAAGGAAAACATTAGGTGGTATCCACTCCTTCTTCAAAGAAGAATACAGATATAGATGTGACCACCCAAAATCCACAAAGATCTGCACCTCTGAGCATTTTTGAAAAATATGACATGATTAAAAAGAAGAACCATATGTTGACTAACAACACCTACACTTAGTTCTGGAAGCAAACCTCCACAGCACAACACATAATGTTGTCAGCCTTTGACACATAGAAAGGAAGAATGCATCTGTCATTTTTGCAAGCACAAGTGGCTCAACCCAAAGATATCATTGACTACAAGAAGTCAACTATTGTTTTTGACACCAAACAGACTAGAGAAATGGTTTTCTTCACATTGGCACATGCTTCCTCTATAGAAGCTAAGTTACAGGTGTCATCTTTAAACAATGTTGAGACCCAATTGAAGTTGGAAAAGTTATCCTCTTTTTTGCAAAGGATAACATAATAAAATCCTTAGAGGAGTTGGTGCTCAAGATTGGGTGTGATCCCTCAAATGTAAAAAGCGGAGGAGATGATAAAGAAAATAATGTGGCATTGTATCTCTAAGAAAACAACTGAAATTGCCACCAATAGAGGATTCACAAGCTAAATAAATGGTTGATGAAGATGACAAAGAGGAATGCATTTGAAACTAATTATGCAACTGTGCATTATAGAGTTGAAGGAAATGGAGCAGAATTGGAAGGTTATTGAAGAAGGGAAATGCACTCAATGGAATTTATTCCATTGAGTGTGGTTCCCTTGGCAGAAGTCAATACAACATCTATGCCAATGAACACTATAGTATAAATTCAATGACATCCATTGTGAGTGGAAAGACTATGGAGTGTAAAGAGATCCACATGGAGATGACTCTATAAGGAACAAAGATTAATAGGCTGAAAATGGAGGTTGAAAGTCTCTAGGAACTCAAGTCTTCCTTTCAAACAAGATACAATGTTGAGAGACAAGCATCTCATATAAGCTTAAGTGAAAATCTGTGACTCTAAAACAAAGCGATTGGCGGGAAATACATTAGCGAGAGGCTAAGGAAAATATTTGGATAGACATCTCTAATTCCATAAACCAGATTTGGCCCATGGTGAAAATCGTGTTTGAACAACATGATTTGGTGCTAAAGAGAAGGCAGGTCATTGACATGATAAGAAGAGAACTAGATGAAATGCCCTCGGTGGCCAATGATATCATCAAGTTCTGAATTCAAAAGCTAAGGAATATCTTGAAGAAATGAAAGTTGAAGACAGAGCGAGGAGACTATCCTCGAAGTAAAGGTGTTGACCAAAAGAGGATTAATGTTGGAGTTGGAGGAGAAAGATCAAAACATGGAAATTGGAGTTCAAATATTATTCAGCAAGATTGAAGCTTGGAAAAAGGGCCTTCCTGGATTACTTTTCCTAAATGATAAATTAATGACGTTATCTGATTATAAGCAAAATATTTCCACCATGGCCAAAGATAGTTCGAAGTTTTGGGGGATCTGAGGACAACATCATGGGCAATAGTTCTTGGAGACTTTGCAACCTGACCTCCCGACGCCTAAAACGAAATCCATTATATTTTCCTCACCAAGGCAATTTTTGCTAAGTACAGAGATGGATGAAATCTACCGTCGACTATTGAAAGTTACCATCCAAAGCACACAAAGATGGGATATTTGTGTGAATTGATTGAGTAAAGGTAAAAATTTTTGTCCAACTCATCATCCAGCGTAGTCAAAGTCATATGAATGACTTACCAATGGTCTTCCCCAAAATCTGCATGAGATATTTGACACATCATCATTAGTTACTATATTTTTGCATCTTGTTAGCTAGCTAGTTACACTCAGACTCTGCCATGTCTTGATCATTAATGAATGAATTTGTAACTCTTATTTTAAATATTTCAAACTTATAAGTATTGAGGGTTGATCTTTACGCCGAAGCAATCCATAATCACTGTAATTTTATCAATAGGTTATTCCAGCAATACAAAGAGAAGCTTCACAGGATTCATGCGTGTTAAATGTTGGTGAAGTTTCCTCTATCTACGTAAAAGTTTTTTTTCTTAGTTATCATGTTGTTTTTTCTAAATCTAATCTTTAAAAAGAAGTTAAAAGTTGTTGAATTTGCCATTGTGTACTCTGTTCTTAATCTTTGATAGATTTAAATGTTTTTCTTCTGATGTTATAACAAAGAAATTGTTCAATGCTTTTTTTTCTAATTGATATCTCACCTTTTTCAGAAATACACCATTTTATTCCTAAAGAATATAGCATTAGCACTATATCGCCCTGTAAAACGAATCTTATAAAATCTATCTTTGACCTCCATATTTTTAAAATAGACCCATAGCCCAATGGAAGTGTAAGTGATATTGAGCCATTTCATTTAAAAAAAAATACAAACAACTTGGTTATATTCTTTTTAACTAGCCTAAAATCTTTAAAGTCCAAACAAATCTAAAACTTAGAGATCCCTCTCTGAAACTGATAGGAGCTAGCTCCCATTTTAAAGTGGTTGGTTAAAGGTTGCCTCACGATAGATTTTTTCTTATCTACCATAGCAACCTCACGGGAATTCACGAGGTGATAGCGAGGGACCGACTAAGTTCGACTAAGATGGCAGATGACGTATTATGTAGAGCTCATCATCCTCTAACCAAATCCATACCAATGCATTATCCTTGTACGTGGCAACATAAAGAAAGTAATCCCTACAGTAGTTAGGAGACTTCAATAGAGTTGTCGATACCAAGGCTTCATTCAAAGTCGAAGGACTCTTGGGTTCACTCATCCTAGATAAAAGGATTGTCTTTTTTCAATAGGTGCATGAAACCCTTATTGATATTGGCATAATTAACTATAAACCGACGTAAAAAGTTAGATTTCCGTTGTAAACCCTGAAGTTGTCTAATAGTCTTGTGGGGAGGAAATTGAGTATTGCCTCAACCTTTAACTGAATCTACCATGATCACAGTCTCGAAACTAGAAATCCCAAAAGGCGACCAAAACTAACACAAAAGATGCACTTATGAGGTTCAAACAGATGTAATAATGGTGAAATCTTTCAAAACTAGATGAAGGTGCTTAGAATGATCTGCTCTCTTACAAGAGTGAGTAGAGAGATCATCAAGGTAAGCTTTGACTATATGCTTAAGATCATGGAATGTGAAGGCCATAGAACGTTGGAAGGTTGCTTAGGTGTTTTTAAGGCTGAAGGTATATTTTGGTTATGAAGGTACCCCAAGGACAAATAAAATGTCAACTTGTGTTGATCCACCGGGTTTAATCCGAATTTGGTTATACCTTGAAATCCATCCATAAAACACTTACAGCTTCATGCACACTCTTCGAGAATCTGATTGATGAAAGTTGTGGGGAAGTTATCTTTAGGATGAGCTTTATTCAGGTCATGAAATTCCATGCATACCCGGATGGTTCCTTGTTTTATTCACTGGAACATGATTGGATACCCATTTAGTTAAAGGAACCAAGTAGATGAAGAGCCAGTTAGCGGTTCTCTACCTTTGCCTTAATAGGCGAGGGGCCTTCTAGGTATTGATAGTTCTAAGATGTTGTCGAACAATATTAGCATATGGGTAGGTTTTAATATCATGTTCAACAATCTGAGGGTTGATTCCTAGAATCTCTTCATATGACCAACAAACACATCGTGAATTCCTTGAAGAGTTTGGTGTAGATCAAGGATTTCTTATGGCGAACAATCTACACCGATATGTGCATTTTCAATCTTTCCAAGGGTGCGAGGGAGATATTTATTGTGATGGTAGGAGAGATACTTGCAATATTTCCTTCATCGCCAATGTTATATCAATTAGAACTTCTGGTGTGACTGAATATCTTGCTCAAAGTAGATCGAAAATCATCTTGTTGATTCTTTCAAGATCTAGGAGAAAATAAGAGAGATGATGCATATCATCCCAAGGTTTTATCAAAACCATTCATGGCTCCGATGATATCTTTTTCTGATGGAAAAGTCTCATCGAGAAATTCGTAATGAATAAGAAAATGAAATTGGCCCACATGGGCTTAGGCGTGATCCTCCTCGTCCGTCAGCGAGGGAACATGATCGGGGTCGGTGGAAGAGTCGAGAATAGATTGATACACTATCTCTGTCGCCAATAGTGGCATGGCCATTCCAACATGCAACTAACCTTCACCCAAGGCAATTCGAGGAAGGTATATTCCAAGGATCGTTAAAATAGGAAGTGAGGAAAGAAATGGACCTCTCTGCTAAAGCGGGCCTACTAGACATGGCATAAAAATGGTGAATCAGTGCCATGAGTCAAAATGTACCCATGAAGAGTACATTCTAACGATATTCTCGGTTGTCTCGAGAATTGTTGACCACCGGATCGGCGGTCCAATGGATGCATTAGGGCTAGCATACACAAGGATGGCCGAGTCCGATGCGTCCGATCTTCGATCAGTGGAAAGAAAAGAGTGCGGAAGATAGACGATATGATGAAAGTCATATCATAGGTCTAATTGCATCCTAGTAACAAGTTATAATCAAAGAACGCGTAAACTACCTCAACATCCACCTCTACAATCTTCCCACCTATCTGGACCCGAGGAAAGGCAGGAGGAATACCATGAGGGTGAAAGGAACAACCATCAAAAGAAATCAACATGTTCAGCGATTGAGAAGAGTCGAGCGAGAGATTTCCAACGGTCGAGGGGAAATCACACATGTCACCGGCGCCTTCATCAATAACCACACATTTGATGGTATGCTTTGAGTACCCGTGGTTGGAATGCCACATGGTAGGCAAGCGAGGCTTAACATCTGCGATGTCAAACTTGATAACTTTAAAGCCACAAGGATATAGATATCCTAACACAGATAAAAATGAATTCCTCTTCATGAAGGAACGCGTCACGAGTACTTCTAGAGCCGACATCACACAAGGGGTTTGACCCAAGTCCTCAACAATAGAGTAATTCTAGGTAGCTCTAGCATTTGGATTATGGGTAGAGTGCTTGAGTACTCTTTTCGAAATATGAGGTGGTGGATCTAGTTTTTCGATCTACAAAGGCATCTCGGAGGGACGAGGAGATTCTAGACAAGGTATAGCCTGTGAAGAAATATAATTGCGAGATCGGGTGGCTACATCAACCTTAGCATCGACCATATTGAGGGTATGAGTGGTTGTGTCTTGCTCGAAGCTTGTCCGTCAGGTTGGTTACTCCATCCAGAAGAATTAGGAACATGATTAGACATGGGGTTAAAATAAGGAAAGCCTCCCATATTAGGAGTCCTTTGAGGATATGAGAACCGCCAAACGAAAATGGAGCATAAGGAGTAGTTCCCCCAAGTCCAATGCTAGCATTAGTGCCAGCCATCGGGATGGAGTTTGAAAATTGCTATGTAAAATTTGGCATACCATATGGAAAAGGACTAGAGGCCATAGGGATGGGTTGAACATTATAACCGTTGAGTGGACAAGAGACCCAAATGGGTTCAAGGCAGGATATTGAGCATTCACTATAGGAAAGACAGTAGTAATGATAGGTTCCTCCCGACGCCCGCAACTATTAATGGTTGCATGAGTCAGTGCCATTAACTATAGTAAGTCGAGAGAGTGAAGGGATCCCAACACTCGATGACTCGATTCGGTACTCATCCTTGTAGAATCATAAGTCTGAAAAGTGGAGGTGTGTGTACGACATCTAACTCTACGACTTTTAGAAGGAAAAGACTCGAAATCGGTGGTAACTGTAACAAGAAACAGGACCGGCGGGGAGGCTGGTCCGACTCCATGATGAATTAAGACTCAAGATAAAAATAAATCTAAAGGCCAACTAGTAATCAAAGGCACACCAAAAAATAATCAAACGAACAATATTCACACAAACAGGGTAAAGTGAAACGAGAGAAGGGGCCTCCCTCCCTAAAGAGGTGGCAATACTCATAGCAGGAATTTGAGACTCCACTAAAAGATCGAAGGTAACATAATGTTAGGTTATGGGGCCTAAATTAGACAACAATCGGTCGGTCATATCCCCTCATAGAGGTAATCCTCCGTAGGTTGTGTGTTGTTCGAACCTTATTTGACCCAGGGTACCTGCAGAATAACCCCTACAGTAACATGTGTCACCTAAGTCAAGCAACTAAGAAACCAATGTACATAACCAATGCCGGGTGGCGTTAGTAGTCAGGTCCGCCCGTATGGGTGATGTAGAAAATCCCGAGCAGAAAGTATCACCTCTCACAAGGTAAGGACACTAGCAAGATTCCCATGCTCTGAATAGATCCCCAGAATTATCTCTGGCTAAGAAGGTATCAGGGGGATATCCCTTCAACCAACCTCGACGACCTCATGATTAACTTTAGTGTAAGAGAAGCCTCCTTATATTACGATTATACAATGGATTTATCCACTCCCTTAGTCAGACACATATGTTGATTTAATAGCCTTGAAGAAGTTTACTCACAAATCTATTCCAAGACACTAAATCCTAAACTAGTTTATTGCACCTAAGAAAATAAAATCGTGACTAATCAATTTTCAAATTATAGTGTTAATTTGAATGGTCATTCTTACTAAAAAAGGTATGGTAGTGAAACTCATGGTGTTATGACTTGTAGGCTAAAGTAAATATGAATGCAATGCAAAGTCCTAACTAAATATTTTTTATTTTCAATATAAGAAAATGAAAATGCATGGAATGAAAAAACAACTTGATATACTTGAATCTACTGTCTATATAAAGAGACAACTAAAGTAGGATACCAAGAAGCAAAGAACCCAGCCCAATGTACAAGGATAACCAAAATGAAAGATGATGAGAAAGACTCCGTCCAAAAATTCCAACCAAAACAGGGTTTCTTGTCATCCCACAGAGACTTAACAGTCACTCTGAGGAGACCCAAGAAAACTCAGCAATCATCAAAACCTACTTAACAACTGCCAAACCCAGAAAATAAGAAAAATAGGTTGATGTAAGTGATTGTTCAAGGAAACAACGCATATGTACAGTAACTTTGCATAAGGACAACACACATATATATGTAGCTATCCAAAGCAAAAACACGCATATATGTTTCGAAAAAATTCTAGGCTAAGGTGAAGGTTGAAAGACTCAGACCCGTAGTGAACAGAGGCTGTCAAGTAATGATATGACAAGAAACTGAGGAACAGGAGAAATCCTAAGAGAAAAACACTCCAAACCCTAGAAAATAAGATTCAGGTCCCGGTATGGTATTAGTACAATTCTGAGGAAAATATCTCTATGGATAGGGTAAACCACAACAGACGAAATGACTGTGAAAATAAAATCTATACTCAACTATGCTATATAAATAAATATTCTAGAAGATAAGATAAAAGGCCTACCTGATCTAGATGTTCAGTAATTCCAACCATTGAGCACTTGACCCGAAAACTTAATATACATAGGCTAAGTCCTCAACAACCAAGCAAAGAAATCATATAGTGATAATATATGATGTTAGCGCATTCAGCCTTTAAATCAATGCCGCTTGACTACGCCCCATGGAATAATAATTCAAATATTTTCAAGATATCAATTGAATGAGAAAAGGGTATTTCTATTAATATATGATCAGCATAAGTGAAAATTTTATAGACTTCTGTGTCAGCACGTTTTGTAACTGAGAAACTAAGTTCCTTACAAGTGAGCCTCCACCACTTCAATCCTCCACAAGGAAATATCATAGAAGATACAATGAAGTTATCCAATCAATAGGGGCAAGATCTTTGGGATTTGAACACTATGTTCCAGACTTATGGGACAAGGGATCACGATTCAATATGCGTAAATAATTTCTCGAGTAACTGCTCTCAAAGTTGAATTCTTTCTCCCTCTTTTCCATAACCGAGTTTGGCCCATTTATAGCCTCCAAATGGAACTGAAGGGGTCAATTCATAACATTTCTAGTATATGGAGGCCAGGATCATTGATCTCTTGTCATGACATGGAAAAATGACACCATTTTTCATTTTTGGGAACAAATCTCGATGTACAGCGGTTGTAGTGGTGCATCCTATGTATATGCATGTTGTATAATAGGCAAGGTATATGTGGAAAAAATGTATTTTATCTCTGAGATTTGCAAAGGGATGAAAATTCAGCATAGGGAAATGGAAAAAGGCCCTGTGTAATATTGCATGGGGTGAGAAAAATCTTTCTATAGCTTACCCCACTTCCCTGTGGGCCTTATTCAACAAGGATGGCCTCATACATTAATTAACTAACTCCTAAGGTACCTCTAAGTAGTGATGTATGGTAGGAAAATAACATTCCCTCCCCCTTTCAAAGAAAATGTGTCCTCAAGGTTGGATATGTGGAAACTACTATAAAATATCTACTAGTTCCTAGGTACAGATTTAGGCTGCATGTCCTTCCACTGTATCAAGACTTATTGGATAATGTGTTAGCATAGTCAAGACTCTCATTTTTCCAATAATTCCTCCTACTATGACCAAATGGAACTATCTTCCTAAAGTTCAATGAGGATGGTCTAAACTTGATAGTTTTGTCCTACCACTTTCTTTAAACAATACAAATGAAATACTAGGTGTATCTTGGAGTGAGTTGGGAGATCCAATCCATGGGAAAGGTGTCCAATTAATTAGAGGATTTAATAGGTTCCATATAACTTTATCATTGAATTCTAGTGGTTCTTTTCCTTGAGATATTTCTAGTTATAGGTTTGGAGATGCAAAAACACCTAATCCCCTTATTTAGAGTAGTTCTTTGAGCAATTTTGATCTTCTATTTCTTCATTTTCTATTTTGAGCCAATACCAAATTGTCCTTAAGCGTATACAAAATATCATATCTAGTGATAATATTGATATCCACTTTTTGAACCTTGGATGTCTGGTAAGTATTATATTACAAATGAGGCTTTTGTCCATAAACGACATCATGGTATGAAATTTTGGTAGAAACATGATAGGTGGTCTTGTACCATCATTCTACAAGGAGTGACCATTGAACACATTGGCGATCAAAAATGCACCAGCATTTTTGAAAGAATGATGCCTAATCTTGTAGAGAACATTTTACTAGCTTCCCAGGCTCTAGATGAATATTTGAAAGCACCTTTGGAAAGATTAGAAGGATTTGTAGATGTCGATCGACTATTCAAGCATACACAAAATGGACTCTCCATGGCTGAGACATTTGATTTTAAAAAAAACTTTGTGCTTTCACCCGGCTAACCAGTCTTGAATTTTGCTAGTTAGCAGGTGAAAGCTCACTCACCAGCTAAGGAATGGATTTTGGGTAAATTAGCTGGTGAAAACCTATCACAACAAAAACTGAATTCTTGCCCAGATCGAAGTTTTTGAGGTTTGAATGGTTTTGAAACCACTTCAAATGGGCGGTGTTGAATTATTTTTGAGTTTGAATGGTTTGAAACCACTTCAAATGGACAGGTGTTGAATTATCAAGTCTAATTCAAAGGCTAGTTTTGAGGGATAAGGTCAAAAAGAGGTTTTTCAACTACATTTGGCATCTTTTTCAAAGGCAGAATATCATGGTTTTTGCACACATCATCCAATTCAAATTTTATCTTTGGAGGACCAAATCAAACAACCTTGGGAGGCTAAAACTACACTTCATCAACAATCTACTATTCTTAGATATCATTAAATAGGACCTTTTCCTATTTTGTTTTGATTTTCCATTTTTAGTATTCTAGATCCATTTTTATAGGATCTCATCCTACACTTGTTGTATCTGTTTTGATTTGATTGTTTTTAGTAAATCTGATCCATCTTTCAAGGATCTAGATTTCATCTTGTGAGGCTATAAAGCCAAAGACATTTGGAGCACTATAGGGGAATCTAGGAGACATTTTTTGGCTATTGTACTAGACTCTTTATTCATAATAGAATCACAGTCCTCTTTTGTTTTCAATGACAGATTTTCTCATATTTTCATCATTCTGTACTTTATTTCAATTTAGCTCAGCTTCTAAGAACTG
>SNQJ01S0047213.1:100916-113306 GCA_010110895.2 Picea sitchensis | reverse complement strand
TTTTTCTCAACCAAATCTTTCGAGGTTGGTTTCTAAAGATGCATAATAATTAAATACATCAGATTTAAGGTTTTATCTTGATGTATTTAATGTTTAAGAAGGTGAAAAAGTGAAAATGGTGACCTAGTTGATGAGCAAAAAAATTGTCTTTTATCCAAAGGTGGCAAATTCGAATTTCCTATGAGGATTCATCAGCCTTGGAAGACTTTCTACATCTGTCAAAGAGTTTGGAGGATATAAAGGATATCAAGATAGAGTTTGACACCTAATATAGGATATTTTGTTTTGAATTTCCATTTTTAAAAGTCTAGATCCATTTTTATAGCATATCATCCTACACTTGTTTGGTTTGACTATTTTTAGCAAATCTGATCCATATTTCAAGGATCTAGATTTCATCTTGTAAGGATATAAAGCCAAAGACATTTGAAGCACCAAGGTGGTTCTATTTTGGATACTTTTTCATATTATGTATTCAAACTTCTCATTTTCATATTGAGTAATACAAGCTTCTTTCGCCATAACTTGTTCAGATTTCATCTTCTTATCTATTCTGTACTTGCACCTGGATATTATATTCATGTTGTTATGCTTGTTTATGCCCGATAACTATCATCTTATCATTGCATTCATAAGTTAAACTTTGCAAGTATTCCTGTGATTATTGTAATTGGCCATTCATATATGCTTTATATGTGATTCTGCTGATATAATAGTTATTTCTCCATACATCCCTTTATTTGTAAACTTTCTGAACATTTTTGGTTGAAAGCCTTGTCCATCTAAATGTGTTCATGCATTTTTTGAGTGAGAAAGGATTGAGTCATCCGACTTGATCCAAACCCACACTTATTATTGAGAAAACAGTTACCAAAAGATTAAGTTACCAGGCATCTCTCACTTACAGCCTAGGAGAGTTTCTTGGAGTGATAACACTATGCATAAGAATTGAAGATGTCGGCATATTCTTAGATGTCCTCTAAAATCAAGGAATGGTATTGAATGTTCATAACTACCTAACATTTATGAATGCATCAGTTAATGTGTTTACTTTTCATATTTACTTAATCATATTAAGAATTTACTACATAGCCACCTTATTACCATTATTAAATAATTGACAAATAATAGTGTGTATACAAATCTTGATTGACACTTTTGGATGATTAAGAGCTATCTCACACTTCATTTCCATGGACCCCATATTAGGTCAGGCATTTCATTTGGTTTTTTTAATCTTCATTTCCAAGGATCCCATATTAGGTCAGGTGTTTCATTTGTTTTTTTTTAATGGTGTGTAGCTTGCCATCACCGACAGAATACGAGAAGCTGGCATTTCATTTTTTTTTTTTAATGGTGTGTAGCTTTCCATCGCCGACAAAATACCATGATCTGTCATCTAATCCGGTCTATATCATAATTCTAGAAGAGGTATTCACCAAAGATCATTGTGTCTCCACTTGCTCCATTTTCATAATCAAATTCTTTGGTTATTTTTCTTAATATTGTATTTGCCTTGTGTTGAAGAGTGGAAATGCAATTTTATTGTTTTGGTTGGTTGGTTTTGAAGGATTTATGCAGGCTTATCTACGAACTAGATAATCATTCAATGAAATAGCATAACAATATACTAAATACTAAATGATTAAATCATAATATCATAGAAAGAAGAAGGAATTGTAAATGCACAAAAAGGTTACATTCACTGTGATCAACCTTGATATTTATAACAATACATAGCCTCATAGAACAAACAGTTAGCTGCTCCTAATTGAACGCTTACAACAATTGATTTTAGAAAACTACTCATGCATTTTGCATGCATTATTTGGTCAAATAATTTATATCTGAATATTATTCGACATAAAATAAAACTATAAATAGATTGCATCATGTTAGATGATTGACAAGACTGCATCAATTAGCAACATACTCCCCCTTGATGCTGAGAGGGCTCACAATCTAATCTCGAAGTTTCAAAAACTGGACTTTAGCAACTCCCTTAGTGAAAATGTCTGCAAATTGTTCTTGAGTCTTTATATATATTAGTTCTACTTCCTTCGTTTTCTTCTTTTGAAGCCACTCTCCTGAAAATATCCATCAATCCTAGCATACCATGTTCTTGGTGCTTGCTTGAGGCCATACACAGCCTTCTTCAACTTGTATACTTCATGTTCTTTTCTTTGCACTTCAAAGCCTTGTGGATGTTCCACAAACACTTCTTCTTCTAAGTACCCATTCAAAAATGAACTTTTCACATCCATGTGATGAATGCTCCATTTCTTCTAAGATGCTAATGGAATCATCATTCTAACAATCTCTTGTCTTGCTACTGGTGCAAATGTTTCTTCATAATCAATTACATACCTCTGTGTAAAGCCTTTAGCAACTAATCTTACCTTGTGTCTTTCAACACTCCCATCACTATTGTACTTAGTCTTGTAGACCCATTTAGTACCAATCCTTTTCTTGTCATGTGCAAGTTCTATAAGCTCCCAAGTATTATTCCTGTGAATATAATCTATCTCTTCTTGCATTGCTTGCAACCAAACCTCATTAATACATGTATCATTAAAACATGATGGTTCAAAATCACCCTTGGAAAGTAAAGAAAAATTTACTGTCTCACCTATTGGATTTTCTTCATGTGTTGGACTTTTACTCCTTTGATAAATGTCACTTAATCTTCTTACCTTCCTTGCAGAACTTGAATCTGATGTTGGGCTTGAACTTGGAACTGAAGAATTAGATGAGGGGCTACTTGGTGGATTTGTAGCACTTGGAACTTAAATATTAGTGGGTTGCTCATTATCAATATCATCAATAATATCCTTATCCAAAATAGATTTAGACATATCATCATGGCATTTTTTATGACCATAAACTCCCCCTTCATCAAAAATTACATCTCTTGACACAACAATGCTATTAGTGAGGGGATTATACAACCTGTAAGCCTTACTTTGTTCACTATATCCAACAAAAATGCATAACTCACTTTTTGGATCTAACTTTTGTCTCTTTTGATCAACTACTTGAACATAGGCTACACAATCAAAGACTCTAAAATGATTAACATTAGGTTTTTTTTCATACCATGCTTCGTATGGAGACATCATATCAAGTGCACTTGTGGGACATCTATTGAGAATATATACCGATGTAGCAATTGCATCACCCCAAAAAGAATTGCTTAATCCCTTTGTTTGTAACATACTTCTTGCCATTTCCACCACTGTACGATTTTTCCTCTCTGCTACTCCATTTCTTTTAGGTGTGTAAGCAGTGGTGAGTTGTCTTTTGATGCCATTCATATCACAATAATTATGAAAATCTTTTGAACAAAATTCTCCTCCACGATCAGTCCTTAAACACTTGATTTTGCAACCTCTTTCATTTTCCACAAGGGCTTTAAACCTCTTGAATGTATCAAAGGATTCATCCTTAGTCTTAAAAAAATAAACCCAACACTTTCATGAGTAATCATCAATAAAAATAATAAAATATGATGACTTACCCAAACTCTTTGGCTGCATAGGACCACAAATGTCTCAGTGAACTATCTGAAGTGGATAATGGGCCCTCCATGCATTTCCTTTTGAAAATTTCTCTCTTGCATGTTTTCCTTTAGCACATCCTTCACAAATATCCTTATGTTCTTGAACCTTAGGCAAACCATACACTAATTATTTTGATGTTAGAAGCTTTAGACTATGAAAATTCAAATGTCCATACATGAGATGCCACAACCAACTTTTTTCTTCATATGCCATATTGGCAAGATGGTTTTTATGTTCTCCAAACATCAGTGGGAACATCCTATTATTTGACATAGGCACAACTGTAACCACCCCATTGCTTCTATTCTTATCATAAATTGTACATTGTTGATTTTCAAACACCACCTTATAATTTTTCTCACACAATTGGCCAACACTCAATATATTATGCTTTAATTGTGGAGTGTAATAAATGTTTTTAACACTTTTCATACCTTCTTTAGTATGGACTTCCATAGCTCCTTTTGCCGAAGCCTCCAATGCTTTGTCATCACCTAGATTTATCTTGGATTTGAAACTCTCATCCATTGTAGAGAATAACTTCTTATTTCCTGACATGTGGTTAGAACACCCTGAATCTAAATACCAAATATCTTTAGTGCCATTTTCATCTTTGTCATAATATAAAAATAAATTGTTTGAAGAAGCTTCATCACCTTCTTGAGCATAATTAACACCTGTGTTATTATTTCCTTCTTTTAATCTACAATCCCTTTCAAAGTGACCATACCTTTTACAATAATAGCACTGAATATTTCTTTTATCAAATCTGCCTCTGCCTCTTCCTCTTGAACCACCTCTTCCTCTTGGATAATTCTGATTTTGATCTCTACCTTGGCTTTGGTTTCTTTTGCTGCTAGTGTTGGCATCTTCATTCTTTGTAATTTGAAATTTTGAAGAAAAATCTTTCTCGACACTTTCTCCAAATGAATCTATCAATATTTCTTCATGAGACATGAGAGATCCAACTAGGTGATCAAACTAAAGAGTAGACAAATCCTTGTTTTCTTCAATGATTATTGAAACATGGTTCCACCTTGGTGTTAGAGACCTCAACACCTTTTTAATCAAAACCTCTTTATCCACAATTTCTCCAAGAGTAGCCATCTTATTGACTACATCTTTTACTCTCACACAATAATCACTTACATTTTCAGCTTTTGCATCTTCAAATTCTCAAATTCTCTTTTCAATGTCTGTAGCTTGACAACATTGACTTGATCACTACCTTGGTAAGCTTCTTGTAGAGTGTTTCAGGCATCCACTAATGTCTTTGCACCTACAATTCTTGGAAACAAGCTTTTATCAAGAGCAATTTGAATATGAAATAAAGCTTGAGAATTCTTCCTTCTAGATTCCTTCTTAGCTACTCTATCATTTGCATTAAGAGTGGTCCAATTTTCTAGCTCTGCATAACCCGTTTCTATAATCTCCCATAGATCTTTTCGTATCAAAAAGGTCATCATCTTGATGCACCAATAATCATAATCACTTCCATTAAATTCTGGAATGGGAAATGAATTAGAGTTTGACATGATTACCCTAAAACAACAACCAACTCTGATACCAAATGAAGGATCTATGCAGGCCTATCTATGGACTAGATAATCATTCAATGAAATAACATAACAATACACTAAATACTAAATGATTAAATCACAATATCACAATATCATAAAAAGAAGAAGGAATTGTAATTGCACAAAAAGGTTATGTTCACTGTGATCAACCTTGATCTTTATAACAATACATAGCCTCATAGAACAAACAACTAGTTGCTCCTGATTGAACCCTTACAACAAATGATTTTAGAAAACTACTCATGCATTTTGCATGCATTATTTAGTTAGACAATCTATATCTTAACAGAGATAAAATAAAACTGTAGATGATTGAAATGATTGACAAGACTGTATCAATTACCAATAGTTTTGCAAGTCTGTTCACTGTGTTTGTATATAATTTTGTTTTTTATTTTGTGTTCTTTATGTGTGGCCTCGCTCTCTTATTTATTTTTATTATGACGCTTACATTTCCATTTGTATCAGTGGAGAACCTACCTTCTGATCAATGGAGAATGGTGGCATTGAGCAGTAGCGTCATTCAAGTGATGTCCGCAAAATGACAATGGATAATGACAATATATAATATCTTATCTGCATGGAATTCTTTACATATACTAGGCAACGACAATGCAAGTTATGCCGAGAAATCTGATACATAGAGGTACATTTTCCGTGTATTGCAGCCGCTCTTTGGGGCCACCATTCACAAGTTTATGTCGAGAAATCTGATACACAAAGGTACATTTTTCATGTATTGCAGCCACTCTTTGGAGCTGCCATTCACAAGTTTTTCCCTGTATAGAACTTTACTTATTTTCTATGGCCTCATTTCGTCTGATACAATTTGCAGTAATCAAAATGGTGGGACTGCAAAAGGTCGCAGGGTAGTCTGCAAACTATCCAAGAAATTCAAACTAAGCTCCACACTAAGCAGCAAGCCGCTATGAAGCCCAAGAGGGTGATGGTCTATGCCTTTTTCTCAACTGGTATTAATCATTTTAGATGATCCTGGAAGAGTTATTCATTATCCATTGCGTCAAACTTGGCCTGCAAAATACCGATATTGGTATTAGGGTTAGGGTTTTAGAGTTAAGTGTTATTGATACTAGGGGTTTTAGAATTAAGTGTTATTGATATTAGGGTTAAGGTTTTAAAGTTAATTTTTATTAGTATTAGGGTTTTAGGGTTAGGTTTAGAAAATATATGTGAATGTGCCTTAAAAGTAAGACATCGTATTCTTTGGATACACCCCGAAGTCTGCAACAACATTCCAAGGGAACCCATGCCAATATATCTCTTTTCAAATCCTCATTTATTTCAGACCATTTTGAGAACTCTCCTTGTGGGCGAGGTTCCTCTATATCCATGGTCTCATCAGTTTAAAAACAAAAAAAAATGGTGACATATAGGCACAAGAAATATACGCAATCAACTTTGTTGCCGTCTTTATTGCGCTGCACACACCTTATATTTTTATGGAATGAGATCAAACGTTTCACTTTCCAAAGGAGTTTTACTTTTGAGTGTTATAATTTTTAATATATATAGAACTAGCACAACCACATAATTGTGGTTGATCAATGCCAAAAGGTTGATAAGATGAAAAGAATCTTTAAAAGGATATATTAAATTTTATTATTGATTAACAAATAAATGGTTGAGCTTCATTTATCTGGTGTTAATATTTTAATTTATGTTAATCACTTAGGTGGCAATAGTTAGCTATCAAAGTAATTTTTAAATATGATTAGGTAAATGTAAAAAAGTAAACACATAAATGGATGTCTTTATAATAGCTAGAAAGTTAATGATTGAAATCACAACCATTTATTTTGTGTGACTACTAAGAATATTCCATCCATATTTAATCTTGTCCATAGAAAACTTATTAAGCACTAAACCCCTATTAAATCTCCCCATTGTCAATAGGTATACGCCTTTCGGCGTAACTAGCAACAACCACTTTATCAAAGTGGTTGACATATCCGATCGGTGTCATTAATTTGGAAAGGTGGAAAATGGCGTTGGTTGATCTACTTATATCAATCACTTTCATAAAGTCGTTGTTGCTAGTTGATGATCCACATGCTTTAAGGACTACCATTAATATATTAATATATTAGTACATAATTAATTTATTAATTAATAATAACTCATTATTAATAGCAACAACCACTTTATAAATATGATTAATAATGAATTAATAATTATATTTATAATAAAACATTATTATTAATAAAAATAAAATTACAGTAGTAATAATAATAATAATAATAATAATAATAATAATAATAATAGATTAATTACAATTATTATTAATTAGTACAAAACGTAATTATTAACTAATAATAACTCATTATTAATAGCAACAACCACTTTGGAAATATTAATAATAATGAGTTATTATTAATAAATATAATAATAACATTAATATTAATAAACAATAATTATTAATAATTATATTAATAATATATCATTAATAAATAATATTACTAGTACTTTATTAATAAAATATTATTAATATTATAAATTAATAAGAAAACTTTATTTATAATATTAATAGTAATTTACTAATACAAATAAAGTAATACAATATTTATCATAAATAATAATAATAAACATGGATTATTTATATTTATTAATAATAATATATTTATAATTAATAATATTAATAAAAAATTACATTATTTATAATTATTAAATAAAAAATTAATGTATTAGAGTAAAACATTAATAATGTTATAGAGTAAAACATTAATAAACTAGTTATATATAAATAAACAATTCATAAAATAAAATATTTAAACTATATTAAATCTTAAAAAATAAAAATAAATATACGTATAATATTACATGAAAGTATTAAAATTTAAGTATTAAATCAATAGTAAACTATTTATAGAATAATAAAGTAATACATAAATAAAATAATAATACATAGACACATTAATACATTATTATATTATATTAATGTATTACCTAAATAATAATTAAAATGTTAAAAAAATGAAAAATATATATTATAATTAATATATTAATATATTAATAATACATAGAATGATGTATTAAGTATTTTTACATTATTAAATAATACATTAATAAAGTATAAAGTATTAATAATGTAAAATAAAAATAAAAAATGATTAATGTCACATTGTGACGTTGGAAAATGCATGTCAAAATGCAACATTGGGAAAAAAGCTTCACATGGTTCAAAGAAATTACAAACATATTAAAAATAATATATTAATATTATAAAGAAATCATAATTAATATATTAATGCATAATAATTAATACAAGTATGTATTAGTGAATGATTTATACATTATTAAATAATAAATTAATAAAGTATAAAGTATTAATAAAGTAAAACCTAAAAAAAATAATTGTAAAGTCACACTGTGACGTTGGGAAATATTCGTCTTAATGCGACGCTAACCAAAAAGCATTAGATGGAAACATTGGGAAATGATGATGACAGTGAGAAAGTGGGAAAAGTTCGACATTGTGGTGTCGATAAAATCCTTTTATTTGGGGATGCATTTTATATTTTCACTTTAAATGTTAGTATAGTTGTGTTGCATTCTTTATGCCACATGTGGATCATGTAATTTATAAATTGCAACATCATAAAATCTATGACTTATTTGCATCCATATATACATAATATATAGTGGTGTGGGTAAGATCATAGTATTGAATTTTCTTTCTATATATTAATGGCACATGTGGATAATAAAACTTATAAATTGCACCATCATAAAATCTATGAATTTTTTGCATCCATCACTTTTGAGATGTGTTGCATTGTTAATGCTCATGAACCTTTAAACATTTGTTTTTAGTAAAAAAATGGTGTTTCCTTGTATAAGGATAGACGATGGAGACATTTTCAAATGATGATGAGAGTGGGAAAGTGGGAAAAGTTTGTCATTGTGGTGTCGATAAAATCCTTTTATCAGGGGATGCATTTTTCATTTTCACTTTAAACATTAGTTATAGTTCTGTTCCATTATTTATGCAACATGTGAATCATGTAATTTATAAATTGCAACATCATAAAATCTATGACTTATTTGCATTGATATATACATAATATATTATGGTGTGGGTAAGATTATAGTATTGAGATCATAGTATTGAGATTTTATCCCTTAGTACGTTGTGGATTTTCTTTCTATATATTAATGGCACATGTGGATCATATAACTTATAAGTTGCACCATCATAAAATCTATGAATTATTTGCATCCATCACTTTTGAGTTGTGTTGCATTGTTAATGCTCATGAACCTTTAAACATTTGTTTTCAGTAAAAAAAATGTTGTTTCCTTGTATACAGGTGGAAAATAAATCCATATAATAATATATGTATATATATAATAATAAATAAAATAAATTAAAAAGATAGCAATGCATGAAAGAAGAATTTCGAAAGGGTCAAAATGGAATATCATATTTTCAGATCATATTTTCATCCAAAAGGTCATATGATATATGAATATTTTTGAAATTGTTATTAAACAAACCTCTGAATGAAAGTTAAGAAATATAATTTGAAAATCTCTTTTCAAATTTAATAAAACATATGTTCAAAATTTTGTAAACTCTGTTCATTACAATTTTACTCAACAACTATATAAAGACTATACCGGTCCATGATAAATGGAAGGTGAGTTTACATCAACACCAATCATTACAAAAATATGTTGTATTTGCAACATTGAATTCTTTAGGTTTAACAAAAAATTAAAGGTATTGTCAAATATGTGACACTCTATATCAGTTCGCACAGAGATGAAATTTTTTAAGAGAGTAAAGTATTCTTCTTGTTCGGCGATTTGATATAGAGCCCAACTAAAGCTTGAAAAATCTCTTTGTCCATAATCCTCGTTGAGAAAAATATAACAATAATTAGAAGTATAATGTATAATGTATAATGAAAACAACAAAAAGTTTGATGAGTTTCAAAAACATTCTATAACATTGAAAGAAAGGGATAAAATATATAGATTAAAAGACATTGCATAAAATAATATTTATGTTTAAACTTCAAAAAATGAAGTTTCAAAATATAAAAAAATATCTAAATCCCATAAAATTGTTAGAATCTTACTCTAATATGCAGCTAGATTGGTGGCATCGACAACACCAATTAAGATCGACTTGATCATGACCATTTTGTCTATGAAGACAATCTTTTCTCAAATGTCTCCCCGCTTCCCTATCACATATATGCATATATGTGTGTATAATTTCCTTTATTCTAGACAAGCACTGCAAAGATCGATCAAATAAGTCGAATGGTTCACGGTGTTGGTTGGTGACCATAGATTGAATTCCATGAAGAAAATGCTCCTGTTGCGTTATTTCATGCAAAGCAGAACCAAACTTCAAAGCATCTGAGTTGTCCATAACTACAGGATAGGAAAAAAAATAAAAATAAACTATGAGGTGAAATAAAAATAGAATGTGTGTATGGAAATTTTCTTCTATTTTCTTCGTGAGTTACAAAAAATATTAGCATGAAATATTACATGTCTAGGAGAGTCCAACTATGCATATGAGAATCGGATAAACATTTATTTCCATGCGTAATAATATGATTCTTGAAATGTTATTGGTTAGTAGTAAATGAATGTAACAATATAAATAATTATATTCTTTTGTTATAGACATAGTAAAAGGAAACTACTAATGGTATAAAACATATAAAAAAATAGAAAAGATAAGATTAATAGAAGAATAGTAACTACGAATGACAAAAAATCAACAAAACAAACACATTTTATGAAGAGATAAAGTACTTACATGGGATGCTACAATGATAAGGATTGTAATCATTTCTCTTCTTTCTTCCTAATAGTAACATAAGCACTATTTTTCATCTTGGAATAACATTGAAAAGAGAAAGGTGGAGATATGCGCAAACCCATCTATCAATTTCACTCTTGATATGGATGTGAAGGTCAACCCTTGACGCTCTTTCTTGCCTATATCAATAGTATCTCGATCTCAATTCAACCCTTGTGATTTGTATATAGTAAGGACCCATGCCATCTTTAGAGGAATTTGTTTCTGATTTCCTCTTGTAACAGGTGTGATGAGAGAAATATTCAAATTATTTTTGTCGAAAGGAACACCAATGTACTTATCAAAAAGAATAGTAGTGAACATTGGAAGTTGGGGTGGCTTTGTACCAGGGCTATAGTAAATTTGTTGAATGTAACCAAGTACACCATTAACTAAGCCGACTTCAACCCATAAGTTACATGTCAACATGACACATTGACCAGGGCATAGCAAAACCTCGCGTTCTAGTTGATCATCATCAACACCATCAATTTCAGCCCGTCTTGTATGCTTAGCTACAGATCGTGCAATTGGAGTATTTAATGACTTTAACATTTGTCTATTATGCAAGGTGACCAAATCATTTGTTGGGAACAAGTGAATTGCTGAATGAAATAAACTCCTTTCCACTGGAGGCAAAATCATATCAACCCGTGACATAAGAAGATCCCAATCATCAATAACGGGTTCAGCGTTTCTTATGTTACTCAAGAGTTGTCGAAAAGCGGCTTGCCTTGGATGATTTCCTTGTTGTCGAAATATTATATCCAAAGTAACAACAATGTTGAAGTTTTGCCATAAAACCTTCCCTGCTATATTACCTTCATACAAAGGCTTATCTTTGATAGGAGGAAATTGATCAAGGTCACCCACAAGAATGATGGATCTACCACCAAAAGGAGAAGTTTTTTTTATCAGGGAAATGCTTCTCGTAATCGAGAATCTATCTGTATGAATAATATTGGTCCTAGAAAGGTCATTTCATCAATCAAAATATATTGAATATGCCTCATTTCTTATTGAAATATTGCCAATGATTGTCCTTGTAGTGGTATCATATCTTTGGTAGGAAATTTTAGAGCGGAGTGTATTGTTTTTGCATGTATACTAAAAGCATCTATTCCTATCGGAGTGAGTAAAAGAAACAGACTATGGCCATTAGCTATTGAAGCAAAAGGAGAATGAGAAATACAATGAATAAGAAAAGTCTTTCTAGTGCCATCAGTGGCCTGTATAATCATGTGAAGAGGTTGATCCAGGTGGATATTGGTGGCCACCCACCTTTTCCGACTGGCTCAAAACAGTTTTCTGGCAATTTTGGCAATTTACTATTTTTAGCAAGTTTTAACTTCCGGGGCCATTTTGAGGGCCTAAATGAAGGTTTTTTGAGATCGAGGTTCTCAATGATAGC